>JAPMOQ010057988.1:283392-320790 GCA_026543055.1 Argiope trifasciata
ATTTTTTTTATTACTTTTGAAACGGGAAGCCCCCAGAAATAGGACTTATTCTATATGTTCAGAAAGCCCTCGGGGCTACCTGTTCAGTTCGTTAATATCAATCCCAGTTTAACAATCAATAAACAATTTTGGTATAATGTCAGTCCGTTTATCTGTGAACACAATAACTTAAAAATGCCTTAAGATACACGAATAAAATTTATAAATTTCACTTTACACCAATTTATAAATTGGTGTAATGCGCTGGCACCCTGTCATAAGGGTAGCAAATCTTCTCGGCGATCTGGGCGCCCCGCGCTTGAGTCTCATTTCAGGTATGATTGTTCTTCGTCTGGTTCTATCTGTAAGGTGAGTGAAAGTTCCTCCTGTAAAAAGGGGTTGTGTAAGCAAATGTGACGCATGAAGCAGTTAAGTTGTACTCTTGGTTGTAGTAGATGCTATTAAACAAACAAAAGACCCTCTCTCAGTTTAAATCGCTTGACAGATAACTGTCAGCTGGCTTGTAAAGTGCCATAAGTCACAACACATTACCTGCATGCCAAAGATTAATCGCCAAATAACTCGCCAAGATCGAGTTAGTAGATTCAGGAAAAATAACCAAAGTCAAGATGAAAGTTAATATTTTATGCCTATTATAAGCCTATTAAGAATATGCGAGAAATTTGAGGTTATTCGTCCTTGGAAATTACATAAATATTAAATAGCTTTAGCTTTTAAAAATGAAAGAAAATCACGCACTCAAATATTTGATGAAACAGTGAAAACGATTTCGGATTCCTCCAAAAGAATGAAAATATCGTTATGAAATATATTTAGAAGTATTTTTAACAATTAATTCAATTTGGACTTCTGAATTTTACAGGAGTCAAATTGATATCATTGAAAAAATAGTATTTAAGACTTAAAAGGGAGAAAAGATTTTTTTTTGTGCAATAATATCTCCAGAAGTTATAGCAAAACAAATTTTTTAAAAAATCTTGCCTTTTTTTGATTAATTCAGATTCGAATTAAAGTTTATTCTTAAAATTGCTCAGAGGTGGTCATTTTCATCCTCCAGCAGTATATATGTGCAAATTTCAAAGCTCTATATCTATCCTGTAGATCATCAATTCACAAATACACACATCTTCCGCTATTATTGGCAATGGTAAAGATAATATAAGATTTCAAACCAAAGCTTTGCTAGCAATTAATTGACTGCAATTCCTTTAAATGATCATTGTATTTACTGTACAGTTTATAAAATACTTAGGATACAAAAAAAATTTATTTCCTCTAGTCACAAGTAGGTAAATGCATGCATGCAATGATTAAAAATGTATAGAATATTTTCATTCGACATGATTGCCTATATTTGTAGTTGAAAATGTAAATACGTAATCTTACTAGATTACCGATACTATCTGAATTTGATCCCTGTTTTCAAAAAGCGAATTGAGAGAACGACAAATTTTGTTTTTAGTTTTCTGAATCTAAAAGAGAATCAAGCCTTTTTTTTTTAATAAAAAAAGAGCGAGCAACACGCTGTTTCCTCAGAAACTTCATATTGCTTTCCCCTGGTATTTTAACCTTATTCCTACATAAAGTGAATTATTCTTTTCAAAATTGTACCAGACACTTATGTAAACAATGTAAATGAGCTATTAGTTTAGATTTAAGTGTTTAAAGCTATACATAAATGATATTTTACTTTCAATATGTCAAAGTATATTATTAACGAAAGTTTAAAGTAAATGCAGCGTGCTCCTAACACTCTCACTTAAACATTTTTATTACAGAATATTAATAATTAGAAACTAATTATTGTTTTGAAAAGTTTGGGGGAAATTTGGCAAAGAGCAAATAAATGTGCTTATGCAGAAATTAGGACCCCAAACAACGTTTGGTATATATTTAATTTAGTATAACTCTGAAATTCAAGTAATAAAATAATATGCCAAAATTCATACATCTAGTTGCTTATTTATTGTTTATTAAATTTTTATTTTTTAATGGTAAAATTCTTTTTCATCTTTATTTTAACTCTACTTTTCTTAGAACAAAATATTTTGAGGAATTTTGCAATCTTTTCGATAATGAAATGTTAAATATACTTTAAAAGGACTGTTATGATACACCTAACTTTATTTTATTAAAATATCTTTATTACATATTATATCATTTGCTGTAAAATTAAAAAGAATAAATGTGTACCTTACTTAATATTTATCATTGCATTTTTTTAAATTTTTTTAATTCATTTTTAGCTGTTGTCTTTTAATATTTTCTTTAGAAGATAATATTTTAATTTTTTTGGAAATATTTTTCAGAATATTTTAATGAATTTCACAAACTGTACCATGATTAATTGTTGAATATGTGAAAAATATTACAATGATAAGTTAAATTTTATTGGATTAAAATATTGCATCATTTACGAAAAAATGAAAAAAGTGCTGTTACTTAATAAATATTTTATTTCGAATTTTTTTTAATTTTTAAATTCATTTTTTAGAATTTTTTATCTTATATTTCCTTTAAAGCACAATATTTTAAGGAATTTCACGTACTTTTCTATGATAAAGCCATAAATTTGTGAAAATTTTTTATTGCGATCTGTTTAATTTTATTGTAATATTTATAGAATATCTTCTAAGTACTTTCAGTGTTGCTATGAGAAAGTCTGGTTTCTTCTGTAGTAATTGTAACTCTTAAAATTGCTTAATTGCTAAACAGAGCTTAAAGCTTAATCCACAAAGGACTCAAGTTGGATTGTAAGGAACTAAAAATATGCTAGGACTAAACAAATTCTAGTAGGAGATCGCCAAAACTAAACTTGCATTTGCGTTTAAACTTAGAACCGAAAGTCGATTGTCTCTGAAGCCTAGCGATTTTTTTTACCTTTCATTTTCTTATTTACTTTTCCTATGCATTTGGGCGAATCAAAAGGTCTTGTTTAGAAAAAAAAAGTTGATTGAATACATTAGAATTCTTTATAGAAAATTTCAAAGGCAGTATTCAAAGGTTATTTTTGTGTGAGAATTCTCTGCATTCAAATATTTGGGTGAATCAAAAGGTCTTATTTAGAAAAAGGTCTTATCATAAAAAACCAATTAAATACATTTGAACTCCTTGTTGTAAAATTCAAAAGCAGCATTCAGAGATTCAGTATGTCTGAGAATTCGCGGTATTCGGCTATGCCCCGATTTTTTTTTTTTTTTTTTTTTTTTTTTTTTTTGAATGGCGATGGTTTCGATAAAATTATTGCTCAGAATTATTCACACATTTTAAATCCCCCTGCATCTTTCATTGTTATTGTTCAAAATAATTTAATTAATTTCGAAGAATGATGATTCTATTTCATTAATATGTAGCACATTACTAGATTCCTTATTTAATAATTTATTTTTCAATTCTTATTATTAATTCATACTCTCCCTATACTTATTTATTTATATATAATGTTCATATTTTCAATCATTAGTAAAATACTCTTTATTCATCCTCTCAAGTTCATGTACATTTTTTAAAAGTTGTAGAGGATGACACTTGATGTTAATACAATTATTTTTCAAACATTAATTCATTCATTGAATTTAATACATTTTTAGTTCTTTAAATAGAGTTTTAGCATTTTTAATGAAAATTGGAATCAACGGGCAGTGACTCAATCGCTATTTCATCATTTTTCTCTTGAAGGTGAAGAATGCGAATTTAATTCTGGAGAAAATAAATAATTTTTTGATAATTATTTAATAAAAAGTAGCTAAAGTAAAATTTTTCTTTGTTAACCTAAGATGAAATTGTATGAAAAAAGTTTCTTTAAATTACTTGTTATTAAATATACTACAAAAATTACTCGGATCGGTTCTTGATAAGGAATAATTTATTAAAGAGTTCAATAATAGATAATATTGGATTATCAGTAAAAATAATAAAATAAAACAGTGCTAAACAGTTATAAAAAGTATTAACAATTGAAATTGAGATTATATTCGTTTTAAAATAGAAATTTTCATATTTAACAATGACTTTATTTCTCTAAAAGAATTCTTTCTCGTAATATATCTATATAAATAAAAATGAATGATTGTATGTCTTATGCCTTCCTAAACCGTTCATCCTATTGCGATGAAACTAAATCAGCTTATTGCTGATTACTGGAGGGCTATAAGCATAGTACAATTATCTAAAAAAAAAAAAAAAAAAAAAAAAAAAGAATTTTGGATATTAACCGCATTTATTTACCAAGGATAAATATTCATATAATTCGTCGAGGAGACATTATAGATTCAGTAGGAATGCTAAATTCAAGTTAAAGGTTAATATTGTATAGTTATTGAACACAAATGTCATGTAAATTAATTTCAGTGGTTACAGCTTTATTACAGATTATGCGAGAAAATTTTGAGGAGACCAATCCTGAGGGATTTAAATTTTAATTAAATGTTAGCATTTTTCGCAATAACTTCCAAAAATATTGTAGTACAAATAATTTTGCACCATCTTAATTTTCAAAAAATTAATTTTTCAACCATATTAACGATTTTATGGTATAAATATATTTTCTAAGCTTAATGAATTTAGAAAGAAAATATTTTAATCACATATTCGAAAATTAAACTTGAGAATTCCGGACGAATATTAAACGAATCAAGAGATACAATAAATAGTTTCTTTCATTATTTGTACTGAAAAAGTGTTCTGAAAGAACACCAGCTTTACAATTCTAAAAGAATACACAAAACTAATGCTTGAAAAAGAATATTTGTTGGTATTTTATGAACTGTTGGACCATTCATCCTATTTCCATAAAACATTGTGAAATTATTGATTGATTGCACTTAATATTATTTTTTTTTTTTTGCGGCAGCAACGCGCCGGATACCAGCTAATAATAAATAAATATACACGTAATCGTTGAAAGAATATAAATGTTTGAATTTAAAAATATAAATGAACATTTCAATAAACCAAAAACGCCAAACTATAAACCAAAACTATTATTATTTGTAAGCAATATCGGGATCAAAACTGTCGGAAGTGATATACAATTGCGATTTTTAAAAAAACGTCTATAGTAGGTATGTAAACTGTGAACTTTATATAGTCTGTAAATTTTTATTAAATATTTTTATGATTTCTATAAACATTTTAAACAGTTAGGAATTTATTTCATTTTATCGTCTGAAAATAATTTCTTAAATGCGATTTTAAAAAAAATCTTTTCTTACTGATTTTCAGAAATAACAATGCTATCGAGTAAAAAAAACATGCATTAGATTTTGTTTCCACAACGAAATATTTCAAGCGTGTTTGAATAGTTGCAAAAAACTTAAAAAAAAGATTTTTAAAAAATAAGACGCAACAGTATAAAAAGTTTAAAGAGTATAAGAGTTTAGTATAAAAAATGCAAAAACTATAGAGAATTTGTAGTAGGGGTTTGAATTAAACTGTAGACCATAAATCTAGTAGACCACTACTTTGATTAATGTTGTTAATATCAATTAGATCAGAGAATTGAGATTCAGTGATGAGAAAAGACATTATTGAATATGTTCCAACTCAATTAGTTTCTGTCAAGTAATTTTGAAACATCATTTAGATTTCAGATTTGTAGTTTCTTGAGCTATTCCAAAAGTTTTGATTAACAAGCACGACTTTCAGAAGCTTGAGAGTTACTTTATAAGTCTATTGTTTTTTAAAATTTATTATTACCTCTAGTGAAACTTGAATACTTTTGATACAGAAACAGTTTAACAATCACGTGACCTTTGAAAGTGAAAAAGACCGAAAATATCACATCAAAGTCTCTCAAAAATCAAGGTAATGTTGATTGTTCTCTTTGATTATCGTGGCGTTGCCCATTATAAATTCCAATCAACTGGACTGACTGTAAATAAAGACTGTCTTTTGAGAATTTTGCTTCCTTTGCACCTTAGTCGAAAATGGCCTGTAATGTGGCGAGATATAAAGTTATTTGGATCTAATTGAATCATTAACTAGAGAAAAAAACAGGGAAAAAAACGAGTTCTTTGATTAAAAATAAATAAAGTATCGTCCATTCTTTTTCGCATAAATTCTAATTTGATGTTTAGAACTTATATTCTGAAATCTTATATATATATTTAAAAGAAATGTTTTTTAATCTCATTTTTTTATATTTAAAATCTTATTCTTAGTAATTGTCTTTTAAAATTATCCAATTATTTCACTAAATCATGACGATATCTAGTTTCAACAACGAAAATTTTATTGACAAACTCTTTATAATAACTAAGATTAGGGCTTGACGTACTAGAGTGTATTAATTTCCAGAACAATAGAAGGACTTTCTTAGATTGAGGTAAAATCAATTTATTTCTTCTGTAGCTGAAATAAAGACTGGCCATATTTGTATAAAAAAATAACACGATTATTTATTATTCTTCAGAATAAAGTAATCAAATTCTTCAAAATAATATTGATCTTACCTTGACAATATGAAATTAAAAAGTTGTTTAAGCAACTTTGACCTGGATTCACCTTGTAACTAGAGAAAATAGGAAAAACAACATTAATATAAGTATATGTAAAGTGCTGACATAAGCAGCTACAGATATCCTAATTCTTACGTATTAACAATTGGCAACTGTCAAACGTAAATAAATCATTATACGAACATTTTAGACTACTTCCTTAAACGTTATTATAGCTGTATTGGATTAAACATTTCTGTAATTAATGAAGCTGGAAAGTATTATTAGATTTGCTTAGGACAAGATTCACTAAAAATCTTATTTATTCAGAGGAAAGATGTAAAATAAACTACGAAATTGGCGTTAAACAAAAACTAATTATGTCTAGAAAATAGACTTGACTATCGTAAGATGGGTAATCACTATGGAAATCAATAATCGTACATATCCAAATTATTTTCTTACAAAAAAAAAGGTTTGTATCATTTTAAAATTGGAAAAAAACCCTTTTAATTGTAGCAATTTTAAGCTGTACTGTTTTCTCTTTGTTTTGAATAATTTTTTAATGTGATAAACTATTTTTTAAAAACTTTTTGTGTTATTGAATTCAAATTCATTCATCAAGACAATTGCGTAGATTTTCTAATGTTAAAATTAAGAGTAAAAATGCCTTCTTTAAACATAAATTCTCGAATAAGATTTACACTTCGTCTTTTATTTCATAATATATGCACTGTTTAATTTGAACGTGTTATAATTTTTTTTGGTTCATGAAATTCATATTTTTTCAATCTTATCAAATAACAAAGCGAAATTTTACAAATTTACTTTCCTCTTAAATATTTAACAACCCCAAAAGTTAATAATCTAGACGAGCGAGCTGATAATCAAAGGAGGCTAGTATTTTTAAACATCTCAGATCGAGAATTCCTCAACAAAATTCTATTCACTTCTTAACGACAAATCCCTTAATGAATGTCAGAAGATAATAACAGGTGTGCATTGTGCATACATGATTGTATATGTACTATCTTAGTCATTTGATGCAACTTTAAACATCCTGGCCAAACGCTCTCCCACTGGCATGGCGTGGTGTGGATAGGGAGGTGCTAGCTTAGGTGCCGTTCTCGCATCTGACCGCTGTTCAGAATTAACAGATCAGTCCCGAAATAGCTGTAGTGTGGCTTTAAAACAGGAAGTTAATATAACTACACTAAAATAAGCTATCTCAGTCATTTACTAAATAATTTTCAAAATTCATTGGATCAGACTTTGACTACAAGAGCACTCATTGACTTGCTATCATTTTGACATCGCAGCAAAGTCAACTCTGAATCCTTGGCATTTAATTTCTTGCATTAACTGAGTTTTAAGGTTTAGAATCCATATTTAGAGTTTCTAAGCGTCCTTGAAAAGAATCTCTTTGACGTTTCATTTCACTCAAAATCTCTTATTTTAATCAAGGTCTTTTAAAAGATCTAATCCGGGAAGAAGAAGGGTTTTGTGTGGCAACGAAACAAAAAAAGCTGTGTTGGCGACAACCAAATGGAGGTATAGTTTTTTACTTCACCAAAAGATAATTTACAAATGAAAAAAAAAATGTTGACAATTTTCATGTCAGCTTAATTACATTTAGTTAGATAAATGTTCAAGGTGCTTGCTGTCTATCATGCAGAAGTACAACTATGAGACGAACTCACAACATTTAGTCGCATTTTTTAGGTTATGACAAACACATTTTGGCGGATGTCATCTTTCAGTGCTGCTAGTGATGGTGGCTACTGTCTCGCATACCCTTCATGTAGCAATATGCTCGCAATACCGCAGTGACACTTTCCGAATCCTTTTAACTAAAAGGACTTTCTCAACAATGGACAGCATTTCGATGCATATAAGCGGAGTTGTGACTGGGGTTATCGAGGCGTTTAGTGCCGGCAGGAGCTTATCCTCGGTCATGATAGAATATGGAAAGCATGGCGGTCCATATCTTGCCATGATCAACTTCATGGCCGGAGAATGCATTTCAATGCATACAAGCTTCCAGTTGCCTCTTTTTATATTGTTTGGTACTTTACAAAATCCTACATCAGAAATCCGACAGTGCCATCTATTGGTTGCAAACAGATGGCGCAATTTTAGTTTCCTTGCCTCACAAAACCCGACTTCTTTGCCATCCGTTTAGCGCAAACCGCATCTTTATATCTTTATTCGTTTTCGAATTATTCATTTTTAAAATTCGTCCTCACTTTTGGATCATCCGGTATATACAAAGGTAAATGTTCCTGAAAATAATAACACGTAAAAAAAAAAATGGTAACTTGTTCCTTTAATTAAGTTTTTTACATAAGCAAAGATTTGAATTAATTCGCATTTACAATTTCCAAACATCTTTCAAAAACACAATTTCTTTCAAAATCTTTTATTTTAATCAAGTTCTTTTAGAAGATTCTTTTTAGTTTCCCAACAGAATAGAGGTGCATTCATATTTCAATACAAGTGTGATTTTTATTTTTTTCAACATTTACTAAGCTCTGCAAAATAATTTTGATAGGACCATTACACAATATCATCTATTAACTACCAGAAAAGCTCTGATTATCATAAGCAAAAACAGTACCATGATTCTGTCATTAAGTTTCTGCCATTAACAGTGATTTAAAATTTAAAATGGGGATACTTGAAAAACGTTTTCACGCTTCATTTATCTCAGTAACTCTTATTTTAACCAAAGTCTTTTATTAAAAAAATCTCTAATAAGCTGTTGGGCAGATTCATGGTACCAACGCATTTCAATAGTAACGCAGTTTTTCGTTCTTTTTACATTTATTAAACAAACCATTCAAAACAATTCTAATTAGATCTTGACAACAAATCTACTAAATTTAAAAGGTGTGTGAGCAGAACTGTTTTAAGCGAACAAGAACAAGTCACTTATTTTAAAGAACATTATATTTCGAACAATTATAATTTTAATGTAATTCTTATTAAACAAAGTTTTTTGCGATCCCTAAAAAAGTGTTCATGCATATTTTTTTTTTTCACATTCAGAATCTCCCATTTTAATCAACGTTCTTCTTTGACAAGTTAAGCTAATTTTCCAATAATTAATATATTCTGGATCAATTGATAAAATTGGTATGTATGGATGTTCATTCTTTTAATTATTTAAATATATTTTTCAAAATAAGTCAGAAACTTTCGTGACAACAGTAGGATCAGCTACTGTTTTTAACTTTTGATAAAAAATGGTAGCATGTTCAATTAATAAGTTTGTTATCTAAACAAAGATTTTAATTTAAGAATTGGTAATTACAATTTTCAAAAACGTTTGAAAAATACAATTCCTTTCCATTTTTTTAATAACATATTTTAGGAGGTTTAAAACAGTTACCCTACAGAACATCTTTTAGAAGGTTTAAAACAGTTACCCTACAGAACATCTTTTAGGAGGTTTAAAACAGTTACCCTACAGAACATCTTTTAGGAGGTTTAAAACAGTTACCCTACAGAACATCTTTTAGGAGGTTTAAAACAGTTACTCTACAGAATAGTATATTGTATTCATATTTCAATGCTAAGGTGATCCTTATTCTTTTATTTGTTTATTAAATTGATCAAAATAATTTTGAACAGACGTTGACACCATATATTCTATTTAACGCCAGAAGAAAACAGGTTATTTTGCCATATTAGATAAATAGTACCAAGCTCCTGTTATGTTTCTTCCATTAACTGCGATTTAAAATTTATAATTAGTATTTACAATTCCTCAGGAACCCTGAAAAAAAAATAGCTTTGACACTTCATTTTGCACAAAAAAATTATTTTAATCAATTTTCGAAGATTCTTACAGAATTGTGTGGTTTATTCTAATTAGAGTGCTATCCAATTCTTATTCTTTTAATCTTTATTAAATTCTTCAAAACAATTTCTATCAGAATTTGGCAACATATCATTGATCAAGCATCAGAAGAATGTAGGTTGTCAATAAGTTTCTTTCATTAACTGCAGTTTAAATTCAAAATTAATGTTTGCAGTTGTTAAGGATCCTTGGAAAAAAAACATTTTGCCACTTCATTTATCTCAAAAACTCTTATTTTAATCACTGTCTTTTTAAAAAAAAATCTAACAAGCTGTTGTGCAGAATCACGGTGCCTACATATTTCAATAGTAACACGATTTTTTTATTCTTTTTTATCATTTATTCAACAAACTCTTCAAAACAACTCTGATCGGGCCTTGACAACAAATCACTTACTTACTAAGTGCCAGAACAACACTGGGCATGGCTGCACCATTAAGAAAAATTGCCTTTCTCCTGTCATCGGGAAAAGCAAGAACCAGCCATATTTCGTATTCATTCAACATCATCAGACACGATGTCTTAATTGGTTTTCTGATTGACAGTACGCGTGGTTGGACAATTCGCTATTGTGGCTAGAAGGCTGATCGCATAGATCATCTCCGGGACTGATTGCCTTGGGCAAATGAAAGCTTTTTCTCGAAATTTTCGCCTTTTTCTTTGACGAGTGGCAACGATGATAAGATTTGTGAGGGAACGGTTTGTTTTCAGCACAAGTCACAGCCTTGTCTCTCTGCTGCTGGGTTCGATTAAGAATGGTGATGGGGTGATTCTAACTTCCGATAAGATGTGGAGTTGAGCTGTCTAAGGAGAATAATTAATCGTCGGTTTTATTTTCATTTCCTTGACATTGAACTTTCGGATATCAGATTCGCGATTTGTAGTTATAATTGTCCTAAAAATATCTTATCTTTTGCTTGACTTTGTGACTTGGTAACAAAGTCGTACAGTTTTCGATTATGGGTTTGTTGAATACAGTTTCTTATTTTTTTTCTTGAAATTGGTAGCAGGAAAGTTCGTTAATGGGAAGATGATAGAAATAATTTCGGTTTGTTAGTTAGTTTCACTTTTATATAATTATCTTATTCGTAAAAACTATTTTTACTTTTTGTAGAATTTATGATTACAAAAATAATTTTATTACATTGGATGAAGGAATTATTGACGTAAACATCATTAAAAAAGTTTAAAAGTTACTTTGAGTTCTACTTAAAGTTTAATCATTTCAAAATACCTTTTTTTTTTTTCGTTTTAAGAATAACACGAATTTTATTTTGTTTACTTATTTATGATTTGTTTTACTACGTTAAATATTATTATTAAATATTATTTGTTAAAAATAAATTTTATGCCTGAATACTCTTAAGAATATTCTTATTTCTTTCTTTATTGAATTTCAGATTCACTATTAAGAATGATGCCTCAGTGTTTAGAATTTGCATGCAAAATTAATTTGGTTGTCTCACAATGAAGTATTTAAACGAGCTATAATTTTTATTATTTTAGAATTGTACACTTAAAAACATTATAATTGTTATTGTATCCTAGCACTATAATTATTATTGTGTTGTATCAACAGTGCATTAATTTCTTTTTCTTTTTACTTACTTGCAAAAGAAATTTAAAGTCAGTATTATAGTCATCAAGAAATTCGATTTGGTGATTTTGACAACTTTTAATGCTTGAAAAAACATTTTTTTGGCTGTACATTTGTAACTCTCTATACACTATAACTTAAAAATGCTTTGAGTAAAACTATTGAAATTATTAAAACTATTGAAAACCACGACGAAAATTTTTAATTTCTGTTTACAGAAAGTCTGTTTTTTTGTCCAAATGCAAGTGAGCTCGATAATAATAAAAAATCGAAAGATTTTCTGATTATCGAGAAAGATTTTTAAAAGAAGAGATCTATAAAATTTGGCCCATAAATTTTTGCATCTAAAATATAATTTTTTTAAATCAAACTTTGTATAATATGTCTCCAACAATTGACCGTCTATCGGTCTGTACTTTCGCTTGCATATAAACACAATAACTTGTAAACACGATGGCTTAAATCAATGAAATTCGTATGTTAAGTTGAGATTATAACTGTTTTTTGTGTCAACTTTTGGCACCATTAGCCTGGTAAAAAGACTTTCAAAATACATATTCTCGCGATAGACTCAGTACAAATGTTTGATTTAGGCCAAAAATTAATATTTCGGGAGTGTGTCGTTCACCAAAGCCATTTAAGCCCTTCACGGCAAGGTCTACAATTTTAAGCATAGAAAGGGAAATAAGACCTTCATTAGAGTGTATGTAAGCAAGAAAGGTTCGGGGAGACCACTTCCATTGGTTTCTTTTTTAAATCATGTAATATCGCAGTATGCATATTTTGAAGTTGATTTACTATTGCATAGCTAAGTTCAGTTAATGTTACAATGCCCGTATCGTAAAATTATACAAATAAGTCATGATGCCAATAAAAATCTCTATGACAAGCAATTTTAATAGTATTTCCAATTTGAGATATCATAAAAACTTAATTTGGAAAACCAAAAAATTATTTTAAATACTTACTGTTCTTAAAAAAGTTTATTGTTTAATTATTTACATCTATAATAAATTTGAATGTAGAAAAAAAATTTATGTTATTAAATTGGTTATAAAATTATTTATGTTTCATTAAAGATATAATTATCAAGACTGTAAATTATACATACTTACAAATCAATAAAATAGATTTAATTCATGCACTACAATTTCTAAGGATACTTCTGGAAAACATTTAAAATCGAAATGTAATTTATCATACGGGCTTAATGAGTTTGGACGCAAAACTTTTACGAAGTAAATTAAAGTACATCGTTAAATTGTTCTGAAATCAACATAAAAAAAAATCGAGGCCCTAAGGTTCTTCAAAATTGTGGGACTGTTAAAAAAGTTGCCTATTTTATCTTTTTGATAATCCAGCCTTGCTGCCTTCTTAGTATATTTTCATGCAACAAAATATCTTGAACAAAACTCACATCGCAATGATTTCTACACATTTCTAAAAGTTCTTTCCAGTGTTCTTGTCGAAAAATCGGCTTGACAAATTCCCTGAAGCCATGATGGCTATCTGATCATAATTCACCTAGCGACCAGGTGCTTGTTGAAGGGTCAAAGAAGGAAACTTATGGGTGCTAAATCGGCCTGATGTTAGGGAGTTCAAAACTATTGTCAGTTGCAGTCAACGCATTTCCTGTCGAAGTCGATGGTTATCGCTGTTCGCTTTTATGGTGCCATATATTAGAGAAAATGCTCAATGAACTTAGATCCTTTATAATCCGTTGTTCGGAACTCAATTTACTGGGAAGGTTTGTTGCTGTTGTTGTTGGATTTACCTTGGAGCATTGGTTTTTTTTTTTTTAACTTTTTTATACAAAGTATTGGGAAAGTATCTTGAAATTTCCTCCAGATTTTGACGAAATTCCACATATCAGATCACTCTGAGTTTAAAAGCGACATTTTTGGGCATTATATCAGTTATCAAAAACTCTTTGAGCAAGAAGATCGGTTTGATACATGGATTTTAAACCAAATTTATCAAATTTTGTATTTTGTGTTTGTTAAACTTTCTTTCAAATTTTTAACGCAATCCAATCCAGAAAGTTTACTTACCTAGTTGTTCGAATACAAGTGAACTTGATTGCAAAATGTAAAGAGCTGGATACATGTAATTGAATATTACCATCTAAAATGCAGATTCTCATCAAATTTTGAACCAAATCTGTGGTACGATATGTATATACATGGAAGTATATATAGATATAAATAATTGTGCAGAAAAGGCCGAAAAGAAGGTATTTTTGAAGTCAATATCAACTTATTTTATTTGGAGTCGTAATTTATACAAGGAAAGTGCGAAAGTACTCTACGTCAATCTACATTGTGACACAAGCGCAGAAGAATGTGACATTTTTCCTTTATGCGATTTTACTAAGAGATTCGAATAAGGATTTTTTTTTTTTTTTTTTTTGCCATTTGTCCATTTAAGCAAAGTAATCAAGTATTTAGTAATACCGCTACAGCAATTTTGTGTATGCATTGTTATGTAAGAAGAGTTTCATAATACATGTTTTGTTATTCATAAACTCAGTTGGGTCATAAAAATATTTTTGTATTTGCTGATTATATTTAGATACAAACCGGGTACCGGAGCATGCAGCCATCTGTTTGTTCTAATCAGTTCTATTAAATCTAATGAAAGTGCTTAACTAAACGAAAACTCACATTGCTTCATAATGTATAAGCTAAAATTAAGTTATTATGAAAATTCTATATTGTTTTCCTATTATTATTATTCAATTATTTAAATAAATACAAAACAAGTAGATTTTTTTTTTTTAAATAAAAAAGAGTAGGTTGAAAATCTGTAATTGCGATGGCTCATCAATCAAAAATGAGCATTACTGAAAAAAAATTAAAAAAAAATTTTTTTAATAATTTCTTACACGTTTTTTTTTAAAAAAATTCAAATCTGCATATAGAGTTTGTTGCATTTTAAGCATATTAAAGCAGCTGCAGTCAAACATGTTAAAATAACCAATATAAGATGCCAATTTTTGGTTATTACTAAAATACATTGATGGAAAAAAAAATCCCAACACTAGGAAGAAGCTGTGCTAGATAAACGAAATTTGGTAGGCGTGTTTATACATCTGAAAGATGACGTCGATTCAAATTTCGAGCTACGCGCGTAAGTGTGGCGCTAGTAGCGACACTATGAACATGCAAATGAGGTTTGCTTTAAATAAACGCTGTAAGGTTCGTGATCGTTATTTACAGTTGAGATTTGACGTAGTGGTTTAATGTTAGTCAAGGATGCCTCTGAGAAGACGAAGAAGCCATTATCAACAGCTCACTGAGTTTGAACGAGGTCGTGTTGTAGGGCTACGAGAAGGTGGGTTTTCTTTCCGCAATATTGCTGAAAGACTTGGCAGGAATGTATCCACTGTGCATGAGTATTGGCGGCAGTGGTCAAGGGAAGGTACTGCCTCAAGAAGACCAGGTTCCGGGCGGAAACGTGGTACTACTGAGAGGGAAGACCGTCGTATTCGGCGTATGGCTGTGGTTAATCGTACTGCATCAGCAGCTGAAATTCGAGCTGCAGTTGGCACCACAGTGACACAACGAACTGTTACAAATCGGTTACTTCAAGGACAGCTCCGAGCCAGACGCCCTGTACAGGGCATTCCACTGACTCCAAACAACTGCCGTTTGTGACGTGAGTGGTGTCAAGCTAGAGCTCATTGGAGGACGGAGTGGATATCTGTTGTGTTTTCTGATGAAAGCCGGTTCTGCCTTGGTCGCAGTGATATCCGTTTGTTGGTTAGAAAGAGGCCAGGTGAACGCCTGCTAGTGACCTGTCTGCGGCCTAGACACACAGGGCCTACTCCTGGAGTTATGGTTTGGGGAGCAATTTCGTATGACAGCAGGAGCACTCTCGTACTTATCCCACGCACCCTGACTGCAAATTTGTACGTCAGTCTAGTGATACAACCTGTTGTGCTGCCATTCATGAACAGCATTCAAGGGGGTGTTTTCCAACAGGATAACGCTCGCCCTCAAACCGCTGTTGTAACCCAAAATGCTCTACAGAGTGTCGACATGTTGCCTTGGCCTGCTAGATCACCAGATCTTTCTCCAATCGAGCACGTATGGGACATCATTGGACGACAACTCCAGCGTCATCCACAACCAGCATTAACCGTCCCTGCAATGACTACCCAAATGCAGCAGGCATGGAACTTCGTCCCACAAACTGATATCCGACACCTGTACGACACAATGCATGCACGTTTGCATGCTTGCATGTAAAATTCTTGCGGTTACACTGGTTACTAATGTACCAACATTTCACATTTGAAATGGCTCTTCTCGCCAATGGCTCTACCTGTGATCTTGAAACTTTAATTAATTAAATATGTTACTTAGACAAATGTATTCCTAAAATTTCATTACTGTACAATAATTTTTTCTTGGTGTTGGGATTTTTTTTCCATCAGTGTATTATCTAAATGTTGATTCAATAGCACAACGGACAGAAGTAACAATCTTAAAAATGTAAATCAAACTATAGTGGTTCATCAATTAAAAAATAAGCACTAAAATAAAGTACTAAAATAAAATTTTTGAAAAATAAAGAAATAGCAATTCTTTTTTTAAAAAAACTTGCTATATCTTTTTTTTTTACGAACTCGCATATGAATTTTGTTGCATTCAAAATATATCAAAGCAGCAGCATTCAAACTTGTTAAAATAACCAATCTATGATATAAATTTTTTGTTCTAAAAATTATTAAAATATTAAAGCAATAATTCAGCAGATAACTTCACTTTCCACACTCTCTTCTATCTCCGCCCAGTCAACTCGTCGATTTTCGTCCAAAAATGAATATCAAATCAATCATAAATCATATGCGCAAATGATTTGAATGTCCATCGTTTATTTGCCTGTAATGATTAATGATGATTGAATCCCATAAAGGTTTTCATTTGCATATAGCTCTTTTGAAAATTACCAAAGTACTTTTTTCTTATAACTTCTAACAAAATAAAATGAATCGTTATCTTTATCTTTACTTATAATGAAGATGAATGCATGTGTGGGTGTATATGTATGTATCTATTTTGACGTTCTATATGTTAGATATTTGACCTAGAGCAGGGGTCGGCAACCTGCAACTCTTTTGATATAAAATTGCGACTCTCCAGTTCCATACGAAAAATTAATAATTTATTATTAATACCTTTAAAAATAAGAAAATGTATTTTTAAATAAGTAATCTCTCAATAGCTTTTGTTGACAAAATCGTTAATGACAAATTACTACCTTTAACATGACCGTAGTAAGATAGATTTTAACTATTGTTTTGGCCATACCGGGGTCATATTTTTCTTTCAGCCAATTGCATATCATTTCTGTCTCCCTCAAACAGTCACCGTTAGATTTGAAGATCAAAGACTTGTGGAGTGGCAAGTTCACAGAACTCAAGAGCAAGTTGGAAAATTTGGAGGTCCAGAAACGAATGCCCATCGCGCAGCGTTAAGTGAATAGTTTAAAAAGTAATTCCGCGAGTAGCGGCCATCATATTCGACTCAGGGAATAGTCATCCAGAATATTACAGTGATGTGAAAAAGGTGGCATATGAGTTCTGACGGTCTTCGGATCGACATATTTGCGTGAGCAAGCGTTCTTTTGAATGAATATAATAAAAAGTAAATTTAGAAATCAACTAACAAATAAAAATCTAAAGTCGTGCTTGAAACTTAAAACAATACGCTATAAGCCAGATTTAATCAAACTTTCAAAAGCCATGCACAGCCAATGTTTCCATTGATTTAACTATCTAAATTTGTGTTTTCATATGAGTAAAAATTATTCCGTATTTAAAGCCGCTTATTTTAAGTCGAAAATTAAAAACATATAAGTGTATAGTATAATATAAAATTTTTAGTGGCTCTTTAAAAACTGGAAAATTTCGTAAATTGTTGCTTTTGGCTCTTCCGTTCCAATAGGTTGCCGACTACTGGTCTAGAGCTACCAAACTTTGCAGATATGTATTAGAAAGAATAGAGCTGTGAACTCAATAAGAAATTTTAATAATAATTTATTAATAAAAATTAAGTAAATCTTGGATTTTTCTTTGCCATTAACTTTTAGTAACGTTATAGGATAATTTAAAATTTAAAAAAAAATTAATTTTTCGATAATACAATGTTTTTGTAGCATAATTTCCCCCCTATTTTAAAGTAATTTTTAGAAATATTTTAAGCACATTTTTCTTAAAAATACATAAGAACTCTTGACTCATATTAAATGTTCTAATCTTGGAACTATAGATATTTATCAAAGAAATATGAAACAAACAATAAATAATTGTTTTAATTAATGGGGTGATTGTTCGGATAATTACGAACCGCATTCGTGGGATGCATAATAGATTTAACATATTATCGGTTTAATAGATTTTTTTTTTTCAAATATTAGTGCATACATTATTTTAATTCACAAATTTAAGTACATTTTAATAATTCTCCAAAAAATTCAATTAAACTTTACTTTCTAATCTAAGAACTAGAATTATTTATCTAATAAATATGAAGCAAACGATAAACTTACTTTCATCAAAGAAATAATTATACAGAAGTTAAAAGCAGCATTCGTATGATATACAATAAATTTAACATATGTTTTACTTCAGAAAATTTCATTTCCTTTATTCGTGCAAATGAATTTAATACATGAATTTATTTAAATTATGTTAAATATCCCCCAAAAATTCCAATTTTACTTGTGACTATTCATGTTCTATCATATGAATTAGAATTGAAGCAAGAATAAATAATTATTTCCATCAGCGAAATAATTGTTCTGACTGTTACGAACTGCAATCATACGATGTGCAATAAATTTAACAAATCTATCACTTTCATAGATTTCATTTCTTAAATTAATGTAAATAAATTTAATACATGAATTTAATTAAGGTATAATAAATACTTCAAAAAATCTAATTTAACTTCATATTCTATTGGACCAGTTAGAATTATATTACCAAAGAAAATGAAAAAAGGAAAAACAGAAAGTAAATAATTATTTCCATCAGTGAAAGAATTGTTCGGACAGTTAAAAGCAACATCCGTATGATGTGCAATAAATTATAAATATCTATTACTTTAACAAATTTCATTTCAATTATTCTTGCAAATGAATTTGGTTATAACAAATACTCCAAAACAAGTCCTTTTTAAATTCACGTTCTGTTATATGAACTAAAATATATATAACCAAAGAAATACGAAACAAATAATAAGCAATTATTGCAATCAACGAAATAATTGTTCTAACTATTGCAAACTGCATCCCTATGATCCGAAATAAATATAACATTTGTAGCACTTTTATAGATTTCATTATATATAATTGTATAAATTTAATTAATACATAAATTAAATTGGTATAATAAATACACCAAAAAATCTAATTGAATTTCATGTCAATTTGGGTGAATTAAAATTATATTACCAAAGAAATATGAAGCTGAAAGTAAATAATTATTTCCATTAGTGAAATTATTGTTCGGACAGTTCAAAGCAACATTCGGAAGTTTTTCAATAAATTTAGGATATATATCCCTTTAAGAAATGTCATTTCATATATTCGTTCAAATTAATTTAGTACATGAATTCATAGATAAATACCTCTGAAAAAAAATGAGTTCTGTGTTCTGTTAAAAAAAGTAAAATCATTATTAGCAAAGAAATATGAAGCAAACATAAACAATTATATCAGTCAGTGAAATGTTTGTTCGGACTGGTAAGAGTAGCATTAGTATGATGTACGATAAATTTAACATTTGTGTTACTTTAATAAATTTCCTTTCATATAGTCGTTCAAATGAATGTAACTAACATATTTATTAAAAAACAACTCAATTTTGTGATTTGTTGAAATAATTAAAATCATTATTGCCAAAGAAATATGAAGCAAACGATAAACAATTATTTCAATCAGTAAAATAATTGTTGATTGTTATAAACATCATTCTTTTGATACGCCATGGATTCAAAATATAAATTCCCAAGCTTCACTTTCCGTTCATTTTAGTGCGTACGAATTGACCCCAATGCTCTCAGCCTTCGAATACATTCAACTTGAGGAGGAAGAACAATAATTGATGACAGATGGTTTGTTTATCACAATATGCATTTTCTTTTATTCATGTGCCTTGAAGGTATTTCATTCAAAGGGGGGAAAAGTGATTTTGAACCCGATCGCTGAATGGTACACAAATGTCATGGCCTGAATAAAATTGCATCTAAGAAAAATGAATTATGCCAGACCTTTAAAAACATCCTTCAGCCATATTAATTTTATAGCTCTGAATCTATTAAATAAGCATGCAATTGGTTACTTATCTGATTTCAGGCATCTTTAGATTAGTCTCAGATAATTATTTCATTAAAGAAGAATTAAATGAATTACAAAAAAGATGGATGGGGAATTTTGTATGCTTCCACATATAGCACTTACTGCCTTTTGTCTTATGGCAACTAGGCAGTTCATGTGCAGAAAAATTCAACTCGGTCGATGGCAAGTAAATGCCCCAATGGGACAACAACAAGCCGGTGTATTGTATTTTTTATTACTGTGCATGCGTTTGTAGAATTTGGCGGATTTTCTGGCGTGAAAAAAGGGATCACTTATCATAGATTAATTCCACGATTTTTGCTCTTTCTTTCTGATGAGAAATAGTTTTTTTTTTTTTTTTTTTTTTTTTTTTTTTGCATTTTATTTGCCATTTTTTTCTATAGTCTTCCAAATTTAGGTATGTTGACTTTTCTTTTTATCTTAAAAAATGTTTCTTTGTGCAAATATCCATCATTTTCATATGATATACAGTGAAAAAGAAAAATTCAAGGACGATAAAACGGCAATTTATAGCCAAGTAGGGAATATCTGAATCTATCTCATGAAATTGTAGCAAGCATAAACCAGTCCCTTTCTGCACATGAGCTGCCTACTTACTGTTTTATAACTGGCCAAGTGTAAAAGTGGCATTACTGCATTTCCTATCTTCAGATCTTTATCGACAGCCCTGTTCTCTGTAAGACAGAACAAAGGTTATTAGTAATTTTATTCGTTTTTTTTTTTAACTTTCTCTTATACTTAGTATGTAGAAAGTATAGTAATCGTTAAAAACTTCGTACTCTGGAGTTTGACGAATCTCATCGAATGTTTCAGACCATTCCATATTCTAAAAATACATTTTTAGAATATGTTCATGACAAAGATAACTCAAAAACACTTTGAGCCAGATGGCTGAAATTTGGTATATGGTCTTTGCGCCAAATTTGCAGATTCTTATCAAATTTTGAGTAAAATGTATTCAGAGAAAGTTCTTCTTCTTGTTTTTATTATATAAATCAACATGATAACTATTAAACGAAGATAAGTGGATAGATAAGATTCGGTATACAGTTCCAACATCTATAGTGTAGGCACCTGTCAAATTTTGAGCCAAAACCGACTAATAATTGGCTGTCTGTCAGTCTGTACTTTCAGTATCATGCAAACAGGATACTTCAAAAATGCCTTGAACTAAGACATATCTAATACTATAATACGAGGAATGGTTGCCAAGTTGAAAATCGCCCCAGAATTAATAAACTGCGGTAAACTTGGGGGTTTGGGGTTTTTGGCCACGAGGAATCGATTGGCGCCGGTTTTGAAGCGCTACGGTCGAGCAGTTTGGAGTTACAGATAGGATATTTTCAAACTTTATTAGTTCGCCATAATGGCTACTTAAATTTGCAAGCGGTAACGTGCTGCCATCTATAGCCAATATGGCGAACTAATAAAGTTTTATGTTTATGCTGTTATAGGTTTATAATATGTTTCTTATGTATGTATATATGTTTGGTTTTTCTAAATAAATTTGTCAAAAATATTGAACTTCAACACACTTCAATCTTTACCTTTACTTTACCTTTGTATAGAATAGTTCCCTTTCCAAACTCTAACTTTGTTTAGAATAGTTTACAATGGTGCACATTAACCGGTTATCTTTTCACCAATGGTTTCACAAATTTTCTTATGGCATGTATTGTTTTGATAAATCACAATTGAAAATTTAAATCTTCGAGTTAGCTTCGATACCTGTTTTCTCTGAGCGGAGCTCGGTCACCCGCTGGTCAAATGCAATACGAGATTTTATGATTACAAATGCATTTTTGTGTCAATTTTTTTGCTTCAATCGGGGGCGAAAACCGATTGAAGCAAAAAGTTGTATAATTAGATTCCTCTCTAAAACATAAATAGGAATTTTGGACCCCATTAACCGCATGCCAAGAATCCCGCAAAGCGACCTTCAAGTTAAAAGTTAATATTTATCAATTATTGTAGGTCATTGCCATGCAAGGCGTTCTCTGTCATGATAAGTTTATTATTATTTATTACGCGCTGTCTTTGATGATCAGCTTGTTCGTCTGGAATAATGGTTGTGTTAAATTTAAATTAAATATTTTATTATCATGATTATCTCAATAAAAAAATTTACGCACCAGATTGTGGCACACATAAAATTATTTCAATAGCATTATATCGGCTCTGTTCATTGCCCAAATAGTGGTAAATCGAACCATCCAAATGGTGGCATGTCGATAAATGACATCAAAGTGCTATTAGAAATATAATTGAAGGCTCAACTATCGTTTAACTTTCGAGGTTCTGTAAAATTACTTTCTTATTCCTCTTCTATACTTATAATAAAGCTCAATGTGTGTGTGTGTGTGTGTTGGCGCTATACAGGCCAGACCGTTGGACCTACAGATACGCACAAACATGATTTTTATATCAATTTAAAGATTAAAAAATTAGCTTTCTAACAGTATCAGTTTTTTAAATTTATAATGTAAACTTCTATTTTTAATGAACTTTTAAAGAAATATTTTAACCATGTTTTTATCACGTGACTGGATAAAATAAAAGAATGCCGGAAGTTCAAATAAAAAAATTATAATCGCAAAATAAATATACAGAAATGCAACTTTCAGCACGTGACTGGATAAAATAAAAGAAATATAAAATGTGATATTTTCTTTGAAAAATAAATGCAAAGCAAAGGTTTCTACTATCGTTTGCAATATCTATATCATTAACTCAATAA
This sequence comes from Argiope trifasciata, assembly GCA_026543055.1. Lineage (NCBI taxonomy): Eukaryota > Metazoa > Arthropoda > Arachnida > Araneae > Araneidae > Argiope > Argiope trifasciata. The sequence goes on from JAPMOQ010057988.1 coordinate 306,393, forward strand.
ATCTTCTTTATTTACGGTAAACTTGATTGAATTTTGACAGGATATGCATTGAAATCCCGAATTAATGGCATATTTATGTAATCATTTGCAATATCTGTATCATTAATTTAATACTTTTTTCCCCTTTCTCGCTTTCTTTAAAAAAACATATTTAATATTTTGGCAACATCATCGAAATTTTTTTTTAATATTTTGGAAGCATAACCGATGGTTAAAACTGACTGATTTATAAAATTAAAGAATATTATTAGGAAAAGGTGTACTTTTAGAACTTTCCGTCCATCATCTTAAAGAAAATACTAATTTCAGGTCAATCAATGCCCGGAATTACTTCAAGGCTAATGAATATGTGATTTAATTGAAAATTTTAGAACGCGTTACTCATGGCGAACCAGCTGGTCGCCAAAGGCGGCTAGTATAAAATAATATGAGAAATATGAAATTGAACTGTATCTGTCTTTCTTTGCTTTAAAAAGAACGGAATATCATGCAGTTTTATGTTTGATGAATCAATTTCAGTGCAATAATGAACACTAATGCAAAAAGTTGCATAACAGATATTAAGGAATTTTTTTTTAAATCATTAAACTTGGTATTATTAAAAAGAAAATTTATCAAAGTTTAAAATGATGATAAAAATTAATTTTGTGTAATAATACTTTTGGTAAGGTCAAGAGACAACTTTAAAATTTGACTTAATTTTCTAAAAAAATGCAAAAGAAAATACAAAGAACATTCCAATGCACACATTCCCACCATAAATTTTGTGAGCTCTAAATTTTTTATTAAGAGGCCAAAAGATCAATCCTGTTGAAACCAACACACATTCGCCTTTACAAAATTAATAGAGATGGCAAAATTATTTTAATATTACATCAAGTATATTTTAATATTACTTTAATTTCTAAATCGATTTCAATTTTTTTTTTAAAATTACATTTAAGTATCTATTAAAACCTGTATTATAAATTTCTGTTTAAAATATTATTTCAAGCAAAACAATTTTTCCACTTAGATTTTTTTTTCATATTATATTATTATATTACTGTATAGTTAAATTCAAAGATTAAATGTTATTAGGATAGGCTGGTGTACAGATATCTATAATTCCGTCAATTCCTGCACCATTTTAATTTAATTATTTCAGTGAAGGTACATTAGAACTATTTTTAAAACACATCTTGTTGTTGTAAATCAAAGTTAGACAAGCACTTCCTTTTCCAAACTTTTATACCACACTAACGAGAAGACTTTTGTAATTTACATTTGGTTTAAAATGTGCTAGATTTACATACATGATGGATCTATCTTGATTTTTTTTTAAATTTTATTGATATTTGGCAAATAAATGTGCTTAATCTAGTTATATATACATATTTGTAGCGCTTTTTTATCATAACCTAGCATGCTTTAAAAGAAAGGATTTTTTTTTTTTTGCAATTTTGTTTTTGTAAGGTTTTGTAGCTTTTTTTCACTTTTTATTTTTTTAATCCAGGAAATTACATGGAAATGTTTAAAAAAATGTTTATGTCACTAAGGCTTTTACATACCTCATTTCCGAAATAATAATCTACAAATGCCATGGAAACATATTCTATAAAAAAAGACAGGGTGCTTAGCCGCTTACACTATTTATAAGCGACCTTGAAATTACGTAATGCATTTCTTTCGTTTAAGAAGATAAACTCGCCAAAAAAGCGATAAGGAATTGTTTCTGGCGCTCCTCCACTGATGGCATCTCTGATTGGGGAATAGAGTTTCCTTCAGCGTTTACTTTCCGCTTTGTTTGTTTGCCTTGGGAGTTCAACCTCCTTCAGATAGGGGGAAAACAAGGGAGGGGCAGCAGCTAATCGCTCGGTACGCGAAATGGAAATCTGCAGTTAGCAAAAGCTTTTTTTGTAGCCGCCCTTTTTACCAGTGGTCATCAATATATTTTTTTTCTTTTTCACATTTATTTGAGATTTTTGATTTACTTGCTGATTTTTTTTCAGCGAAGGGAATAAGAGAATTCAGCTGCAGATGAAATATTCGTGATGTCCACACTTTCTCAGAAGCGTGTAGAAAGCTAAAGCCCCTCCCTTTTACGAATGAAATGATTTCTATTTATAGCGTTGCGGTTCAAAAAAAAATTATAAATAATTGTAATTAATTTTTAAATTTGGAAAATCACTATTGGCGATTTCTAAAGAAAAATGAGAAAGAATTTTGAGTTTCTTCCATTCTTCTGATTAAGTCAATAATGTGATTTAATTGGAAGAATGTCAGTTTCAAGTGCCTTAAAATGGATGTTATCAGTCTAAAAATGAGTGTTACCCAAGTTTTGGGTTTTCTTATATTATTGCAAACAAAGGAAACTCTAATCCCCATTCCGAAATCGTTGCTTTACTATGTTTATGTTTGACTTATCTGTCTTTTGTTTGTCTGGCTTGATTTGTATCAAATGTTGCGTTCCGTGCTTTAAAAAAATTTATATCAAATCTATAGATATCTTTGTTTGTCCGTCCATCTGTCCATTGCCCAACCGAGGAGTATTATCGAATTGTGAAAACAAGCAATTCCCAAGAATTCCAAATTTCGATATATTATTTGCGATATTTTTTTAAGTATAATAAATTAAATTTTTCAATTAATTTATAAGACCTTACACTCGAACTGATTCAAACTAACATTATCTTTTAAATAGTAGAACATTATTTCGACATTCGTAAATAATTAGCTTTTGCAAGTTTTATATTATGTCATATAAAAAAATACTGCTTCATTTTTTTTAAATAAAAAAAGCCAGGTTTTATTTTTGAATTATATTATTTTCAGATTTTTTCTAAACCTTCCTTCTAAATGGTTAACATTATTGCAATATTCCTAATTAATTATCTTTTACAAATTTTACATTATTTAAAAAAAAAATTTAAAAATATATGTTGCTTTGGTCTAATTTTTTTTAAAACCGATTTTATTTTTAAATAGTATTCAGATTCTTTTTAATTTTTATCTTAATTTAACCCATATGAGCTTCAATCTAAACTATTCTCTTATTTTCTCATTTAATTCCACCTATTTTATTTAATCAATGAGACACGAGCTCTGCAAAAATGCTTAAATCTGTACTTCCACACGCTCCGAGTGAAGGGATAAAAATCTGTCATTCTAAACAAAATCTTTTAAAACATATCTAAATTTTTCTTACCTAAACCGACACATGTAATGAATCTATCAGAATCTCATAGTATATAACAGTGATGGGGAAACTACGGCCCGCGGGTCAAGTCCGGCCCGCGGAAAGGTTTAATCCGGCCCGTTTAAGAGTGCCCTCGTGAGAATGTTTGAACGCATTCTTACTTCGTAATGTGACGACCCGCATAAAAACTACCTGCGGCGATATTCAAAACACAATAGTATTCTAGACAAATCCATCCGACCCAAACAGCTGACTCCTCTTCGCTCGAAACTTCCAACACTCTCGCATTTTCGATTCATTGTTCTGTTTTTCCAAAAGAACCGCAAAACTCCAATTCTCGAACAATCCTTGCAAGTAGGTATAAAAACAAGAGAGGCCGCCCGAAGATCAGTTAGTTAGCGATTTAGTCAGTCATCTGCAACGACCCTCTGTGATTCGAGTTAATAGAACTGAACTGTAATACTCTCCTGAAACAAACTTTTCATACAGTACCATTACTAGAATTTTATAAAAATTTAAGTCCAGATAATTTCCCAAATCTAATTACTCATGCAATGAAGATAATGACAATGTTCGGCTCATCTTATATATGCGAACAAATCTTTTCAACAATGAAGCTTAGGAAAACTTCTTTTAGAAACAGAATTACAGATGAGCACCTTTCATCAGTTTTAAGAATTTCTGCTTCGCAAATGGAACCGGACTATGATGAAATTTTGATAAAACAGTCTCAATTTCATTTTTCTCATGCACCATCAACCAATAATGACACCAGAAAATAAAGTGATAATACTTTACATCAAGAACTACACTAAATTCATTTTATATTTTGTGCTTATAATTTTCTTACCTTTTGCTTTTTTACTATTAAAATAATAAGTGTATGTAATAATATATGTGTATGTTTATAGAACACATAAATTTTTTAACGATTTAGCATTATTCTTTGGCCCGCTACGATCGTCTAGTTATTACAAATGGCCCGTCTTAAAAAAAGTTTCCCCACCACTGGTATATAATAATGAGGATAAATATTATGCTCTTTTCGTTCATGTATAGATTGACTGTAGAATTCTATAGATTATCGCACCTCGGCGCTTCTTGCTTGTACATAAATTATCCCTCTCAGGATGAAATAAGAGTCCACGGTGGCTTGATGGTAAGGTCTCGGCTTCAGAATCGGAGGGTGGCAAGTTCGAGGTCCGATTCCACCGTGTACTCGGGCCTGACGCACGTTAAATCCCTCAAACGGTCACCTGTTGGTGTAGTGTGGAAGTTTGGAGAGGGGTGTGCCACGTCGGATGTCGTCTTCGTCATTTGACCGCCGTTCAAAATTTCCACGTTCTTCCTAAAATAGCCCTAATATTGCTTCAAGACGGGATGTTAATATAACTAAACTTAACCTAGTGTGGAATAAAGCGAAGTTTAACAATTCAAAAGTGTCTCCTTTGTGAATACGACTATACTTCAAAAATGTGTTTATATATATGTGTGAGTGTGTATAAGACATTTTTTTTGGCAGTTGCGTGTCTGAAGAAAAATATTTTTTAACTTCGATTTATTCCACCCCTAGAGGCATAATTTAAGTACAAAATTAAGCGGTACGAATGATGTTCACATCGCTGCGTAATAGCGAAATAGATCGAAATTTTTCCCTCTAGGATTTTATATTATAAGATTCTGATAGAGATTTCTTTGAGATGACGATTTAGGAGAGATGAATTTAAATATCTTTAAAGAAATGTTATAAGAATTAAGGATTTTTATCCTTCTCTCCTGCTGAATTTATCATCTTTCTGCAGCGAGTACTAAAAATAATTATTGGGTTTGGGAATAAGTTCGTAGCGTTTTTATTTTTTCTTTGTTTTAGAACGATTTTTTCTCTGTTTAACGAAGTTTATTGTATGCATTCGAAATAACTCTTTCTGCTCTACAATATTATGCTTATTGTTTTTTTTAGTAATTTAATTATTAATTACTTTTTACGTTTAGAAATGGAATATCCAGGCGGTAAAAATCCACCTTTTCGACACCTGCTCTTCTTCGCATTTCTTCGATGCCAAAAAGTTGCTGAAGCAGTCCAAGATATTTGTAGCGAATACGCAAAAGGTGTCATAGCCAAGTCTACTGCAAGAAAATGGTCATGGTTGACCTCCATCGAAAGAAGACCATGATATGCGTTTGGTAGAGCATGGTGTGCTGGGAAAATCTCAAAAGGAATGTCACGGTCACCAAGGAGCTCTACATAGCCCAGCTACACTGCGTAACAGAGGCTATGCGACTGAAAAGACTCCATTGACAAAGTCAAACCATACTCCGTTACGACAATGCCAGGCCCTCATATCCACACTCCAATAGCTCGAATGGGAGGTCCTTCAGAATACCCCGTATTCTCCGGACCTTGCACCGATGGATTTCATTTTTTCCTCTCCCTGTTGAATCATGAGATGCGTTACCTTCGACAGTAAAGATGATCTTAAAAACCAGATCTGGCAATTTTTGGCCGAGTGGCATCGACAAATTAGTCGAGAGGTGGGTGGAGGTCGTAAACAGCAACGGCGAATACACAATCTATTAATTCATTGTTATTACTAATGATTTTTTTAAAATAAAGGTCTTTGATCAAAACGCTACGAACTTATCCCCCAACCCAATAAATAATAAAATAAGAATTAGATCAAGAAATAAGAGATCATTTTAGATTGAAGTTAATATGAGCAAAATTAAAAGGAAAATTAGAAATTATTTATTACCTAAATTAAATTAAGAGATATCATTACGCACATACACATATGTAAACATTGTTAGTATATTTTTTCAATTTATTAGAATTCGGCACATGAAACTGTTTACATTGTAATTTCAAATCAATAAAAAAAAAATATTCCGATGAAGGAAGTTAGAGGTGAAGAACCCTCACTTATCGCGGGAATAACAATGCCTAAAAATTAGAAAAGGACTTAATTCAACCTTACATTTGATTTATTGCTACAACAGGCTTGCTATAATTATACTGCTTATAATTATACCACTGCTAAGCCTTATCTAAAACGAAGCAAGATATGAATAACAGATTTGTGGGAACAATTCGATCAAATGGACACGAATTTTGTTAATTCTAAGATCATACCAAAAAATGAAAATTATTCTAAATCCAATATTGAAATCCAAACGATTTTTGAAGCGGGAAAAAAAAAGAGCATCTGGTGTAATGCGCATCAAAGTAGATAATATATCTGAAATAAGTGCAAGCATTGTGAATCGAACAATGGTAGTTCTATCAAGATATATAAAACCATAACGGCTGATTCAAGTGCGGGCATGTTTTAACATGTAACAAATATCGATAAATGAATTTTTTTGTTCTATACGCACGTGTTTTATAAGAGTTTGACTTAAAAAAAATAACTATAAGAAAATCATTAATGTATTACAGTTTTAATGAAATTAAAACGATTTTGTGTTTTAAAATCCACTCCACTGATTAGAATTGTTTTAAAAAATCATTATGGTATTTATACTACAACTCTACTACTACTACTAATAATAATAATAATATATGCTTTTTTTTTGTTTTTTGTGCAGACCTGATCATTTAACTTTTTGCAAATAAATTTATCATGAAAATCCTTAAGATAGAAATGTGAGCTACATGGAGTTTTATTTTTGAAATTTTATTAATTAAAAAAATAAGTATGGTTTTGGCATGTTCCTGAATACCTTCCCCAAATATTGTCACGTAGATAGAACTCAAGCGGACACAGGGATTAGAATTAAATCAATTTATTATCTCAACTGTGAACTAAGACCTGACTGAGAGACCTTCAGCTTTTATACAAATAGGGAATTTATACTTTTATACAATTCCAGAATAACTTTCTGGAGACAGTAAGAAAAGTCCAGAGCACTTATCTGGTAAATTAAAGAAAGGCCCAGAACTTCTGGAACACGAATTAAAAGAAAAACTTCAACAAAGTTAAAGTCTACTGGGATTCGAACGCATGATCTCTTGATTATGAGTCCAGCGTCATAACCATTCAGCTATACTGACTCGGTAAGACTTCGTTTCAATGCGGCAATATTATTGCATAAAACTTATTTGTATGTCAAAAATTAAAAAAAAAAATCTTATTTATTTTCTTTTTAACTATAATAATTTAGGAAACATGTATATCCCTCATCTTTTCTCCCCGGGGAAGGGCACCTGGAAATGAGGATGAGGTGCCTCCGACATGATGGTTGGATCTCGCCAACCTGGAGGGGTAAACGTAAAGGGAGGGGGTCTAGCTCCTCCCATCGATGACGAGAGGTGCTTTCTTAGGGAAGGATTGTACCATGATTGGTGATGACCCTTAGAACTCAACCACAGATCCAGTCAGTGTTGCTGTGGTTCAGTAATTCAGTATTATTTATCTGGGTCCTTTGGGCTGTTCGGAGAGTCAGCGATATGACGCCCCCCCCCCTCCTGCTCTTAAGGTATCCGACTACGTTAAAAATATTGGTTATGGATCACATTCGCGAATTTTTTTTAACAAATTATATATTGTAGTTTAGACTTTCCTCTTTCCAAAACAGTTTATTTTTTCTGGGAAATGGAAGGTCTAACCTATCATCCAGGGGAAATTTAAGCAAAACATATTTTTCAGCTAACATTTGTCTTTAACTTCCATTTTAATTTTCATAAAAATTCTCCACCTTTAACATGATATCTCATAAAATAATAGAGGTATTTACATAAAAATTTCAGCGTGTGTTTTAAATAATATGGATAATGAAATGAACCAAAAGTTTTATTGCTGGTGAAATACTTTTTCATTTATAGGCGTTTTCAGAAAAATTAAGTTGTGAATTGATGGAAAAAATACATATATAAGTATATTTTTACCCATAACTTCTTTGCATCTCAACATTTATCTTTTTAGATTTTAGTTCATTTCATTCATCATTATATTCTAGATCTTGTGTACAAAGTAAAATAGGATTGCTGCATTACAATTTTATGTAAAGTGTTACCGTTTCCGTAAAATTTCGTTAAAATTTACACATTTTTTTTCCTATTTTTCAAAATATATTATGTTTTCAAACAATTTTTTTTTGTATTTATAGTGTTTATAATCGAAAATACATCCAAAAATGATAAAGTTTTTTAAAGATTCAATTTTTCAAAAAATTTCCTTCGAAGGTAGTCGGATTTCTTAAGTTTTGATAGTTTTTTTTTAAATAATATTTTATATCTAATATTTATCAAATATTTATTCCCCTGATTATTTCCCATCGTTAAGGGCTAAGGATTGATAATTCTGCTTATTATATCAGAAATATGTGTCAGGAATAACAAAGCGATTCACAATGCAGGAAAAAATAATTTCAATTTCACGTGTGCAAGTTTGTTCGATATTTAATTGCACTATAATGTCATAGGATTCGGTTCCGTTAAAAAGCTCATTATTTCAATAAACAGAGAAAGCAGATTCATCCCTATTTTTAAAAAAGTTTTGCCTTGAATGTCTATCCCAATTTAATGCCCCAAAACACCTTTTTGAGAGAATCACGAACATGAGGTTATACACAAGAAATTTAATAGAAGGTAAATGTAACCCGCCTAGACCCGGTAAACAAGCTAATCACCAAAAGTGGATAGTAATAAAAAAGAAATAAAATGCGCTTTATTTATTTGCAATTTCAATTATTACTTACTTATTTAATTATTTATTGTATTCTTGAAAAACTGCTAATTTTCTCTCTCTATTGTATGCGAAGTAGAGAGAACTCCCCATTTTAGGTCTGACTGAGTACAAAAAACATATTATTAGAAAACGGTAATCTCACTATGACAAAAAATAACTCAAAAACGCATTTAACTAGAGTGATGAAATTTGGTGTAGAATCCCTGAGCCAAATTTGTAGTTCATGCAAAACTCATTTATAGGAAATGTATTTGTCCATCTGTTTGAATATAAATTAACACGATAACTGCAAAAAAAAAAAAAAAAAAAGCCAGATCAATAAAAATTCGATACATATATTTAACATCTACAGTGTAGATATCTTTCAAATTTTGAGTCGAATTCAACAAGGGATTGACCGTTTGTAGGTCTGTATTTTCAGAAGCATGTGAAATTGATAACTTCAATGCCATCAATAATGCAATGACTTAAATATGTAAAATTTGATATGGAACTGTGTGACTAAAATTGTAGTTCGGTGTCAAATTTTTGTTTCAATCATTCATGAAAAACTCTTCTAAAATTCAAATTCGTTATTTGATTACTATTAACGCATACCAGGGATTCATCATCAAATACCTCGGAAAGGATTACTCGATTTATTCAATCAAAATGCTAAATTCAAGGCAAAAATTAATATTTCGTCACTGTTGTACAGATCCAAGGCGTTTCAATTGGTTTGAAAATAAGAGTCTAAAGCACAAATTTGATTTTCGAATATTGTTAACCAGATTCCAGAGATTGATCTACCCTCAAAAAACCCCCTGCTAAATTCGCTCCAAGGTAAATATTTCGTAACTATTGTACACCACAATCACTTAAGGAGTTTCTTGGTATAACATCTTTCTAATAGAGTACATATTTGAGAAAGTTTTGGAAAGATCACTCTCTTTGGTAGTTTACGGGAATACTCTCTCCAAGACTTGTCGGTTGGTAATCTGGACAGTTAAATTAGGTTTTTTACCTTTATTTCAAATTTGCAGATTTTTCTTTTTTTATCAAATTTAGACAGAAGTCCATAGACGAAAAAACAGCCTATTTGTTCACCCATATGCTTTCTGACACGATAATCTGAAAGCAAAACTAGACATATCGAATTTATCAAATTTAGACGGAAATCCATGGATAAAAAAACAGTCTCTTTGTTCATGGACTTTCTGACACAATAACCTCACCGCAAAACTAGACAGATTGAATTTCACATAAGATCTTATTTTAAATTTGCATAACTGCACCAAACTTTGCTCCTCATCTTTCAATTAATTGACTGTATGTCGATCTGTCTATTTGTATGTATATCAACGGGGCAACTCGAAAAAGTGTGAAATAAAATTTGTCGTACATTTGGCACAAAATTATGGATATAAATCAATTTTTCAAGGTGACTAATCAGATGGAAGAATTCCAAATCGCATCCTTATGTAGAGAAGCTTAGCATAGTTAAGTTTAGTTATCTTAACACCTCATTTGGAGCAAAATATATAAACGATTTTGAGATGGATGTAGTTATTTGAATCCCTATCAGATGAGGATGACAAAACTTCAAACTTCGAACTGCCACATCTGATTACACTGGCCCATAATGTCAGATTCAACGTGTTTCAGGCTGGCATGCATGAATTTTAAGTGTACTTGAGGCTAGAACCAGGAATCCTTCGACGCCAAAGCTGAAATTTTACTGCGAGACTCCGCGACCAGAAGCTTGCTGGAAACGCACCTTATCCTGAATATGCAAGTGAGCAATTTCAGCTTTGCAAAGCGAGTAAATAGTGGCCAGCTCATGAGATAACTTTTTTCGCCTCAAGGCTTCATCAGGACCTTAGCAAATGTAAATGATATCAGGAAATGCTATCATTATCCTCCTCCCTTCCAATATTTTTCACAAGTTACTTAATGGCTTTTTGCCTCCAGGGCATCTCTTAAGGCTTGAATCAGAAGCATCTGTACCAAAAATTCTCAAATACAGAAGACCATGCTATTGATTATCTACTTCACCAATGGCTGGATTTTAAACCCATGTGATGGATTTTATGAGAAATTTTTTGAGACAGCCGATACCTGATGGCAACTTTCAAGGTCTTATGCAGCGTTCACACGAAGCCAACTACTGCGCGCAATAAAAAGACACATCCTTCTCAAGAAGATAACATGATCCCAAATTATATGCCAATGTCCCATTCTTTCTAAGTAGACTGTCTATTTATTATGCGCAATAGTTGGCCTCATATGAGCTCCACATTACACCCTTTCGAAAAACGATCTTCGTGAGGCATGCCAAAAGCAAGCCAATAGCTGATTTCAAACCAATCATAGCCAAGAAAATCTAAATACTAGGCGAAAATTTCAAAAATCATCGCCAGTGATCTTTTGTAATTGAAGGTGTCTCATACCCTAGTCTCCTCCCCATATCCATTATAATTCGTATTGAAATCAGTTAACTCTTGCAAAGTATATATTTCAGTATTGTTTGTCTTTAAAATGTCAAACTTATCACAGGAAAGCCAGTATTCAATTCATCCATGGATTCATATTTCAATCACTAACTTAACGATCTATTTGTTGAATCTGTGCATTCTTTCACGGTTACTCAAATTTCAGCACTACATTCGCAAAACACCATGTTGTTATGCTCGATTATACAAGCTGTTTTTTCTTTCCATTTTTTTTTCTCTAAAACTTCCTCTTATTACAATGTTACCAGCGTGATAATTAGCTCACCGAATGGAATCTTTTCCGTAACCGCAAGTTAACCGTGAGATTGAAAAAAGAAAAGAGTGACAACCGGCCAATGCGCAATGCAACAAGGGGTTATTGTTACTCCGAATAAAAATAGAACACATTCATTCTTCAAAACGCTGATTTCTCCACTAATTGAAACGGTTTCCGCATTAGAGGCATTACAGGGGCAGGCAACGGATTGCTGAGGGTAGATTAATATAGAACTACTTTTAATTTAAAAGATTTCCAATATAATATTAAAATCGAGAATGACAGAAGCAAAGGCCAGCATAGATGCTTTTACTTATACTCATTGTGGCTTAGTTAAAATAAGATTTCATTCAGTCAAGTATGCACAGCTAAAAAATCTACAATAACTACTGCTCGTTTCAGTAACTTGAGACGACAGTTTTTCGACGATTCCATGCCATCAGGGCCGGACATCTGGGGGGTGCAGAGGGTGCTATGCACCCGGGCCCCCACCGTGATTAAGAACTAAAACAGTGTTCTGAACAATAATAATGTTACACATACTAAAACATGTACAATCTTGTTTCCATGCGGCTGGCTGAGCATCGACTGACGCCTTTATTAGGCAAAGATCGCAGTGATATCTACAAAAAGGCGGGAAATGTTCATTTATGAATAAGGAAATCCCCGTCAGACATGTTAAGACAGAGATTCGTGGCTGGAGCCCAGACGTCGAGGCTGAGATTAGATTCAAATGGACTCTTAAATCATCAGCTATCTACTTTTGTCTTTATCTAAAATAATATTATTTACGATCCCATACATTACTAGTTACTAAATATTATAAATGCCGAGCCCTCTTTCTGAAAATTAAAATTAAATAAAGGATTATCTTCGGCCATGCATATGGGTACAGTGCTTAAACACTCTTGCTATACAAAGTGTTGAAAAAGAAACTGGAATAATTGTAATTTTCTTCGAGTAACTAAACAAAATCACGCATTATTATATAAATGTTCGGTTTTATTTACTTTACTAAAAAATTTAGGGTCCCAAAGGGTTTCTTGCATCCGGGCCCCTTGACAGAGAAGGCTGACTCTGCATGCCATTAAAGGGTAAGACGTAGAAGAATATAAACTTTATTGTTAAATGTAAACATCTTCTTTCTTCCTCCTTCTCATTGCTTTCTTGTAGAATTTTAAATCCATCATAATGCACAAACTTGGAAGGTTTTTAGAATCCATTGGAAAACAATAGTTTATTTGAACAATATAAATAGGAAATTGCCAGATTTCTCTGCAGGATACACAAACGATAGTTTAGGGTCCTCGTTTTCTTGGAGATACTTGGATTAAAAAAAATTGTACGAACATACAAATGATACAATAACGGCTATACTTTACTCGAAGCTTAGCTTAGCGCTGCCAGTGTCTTGGGCCTCCACCGAAAAAATTGATAGAAATATATACGCTAAATATGCACTTTGAATTGACCTATAATAAAATGACTCAAATCTCAATTGGACCGTCTTGAAGTCTAAATCGGAGTTGCATAGAAATTTTATACAATCCTCATTATGGTGTCACTTTATATAAAGATGAACCACGCCTTTGAACGAAAACAATTCCATTTATCCTCCACCCCCAAAAAATCATAATATTAAGCTACAGACAATATCGCTGAGTATGGTTAAAAATCCAAAGCATAATTCGCAGACAGTTTTTCTGAAACTAAAGTCTAGATCTATCGAACTCTGTTATCTCTCTGAACAGGCGTGATCTGATATCCATTTTTTATATCTTATTACGGATTTACACCTCCGTCGGTTTGGTTTAGTGGTATGGTGGAGGTGTGGGTGATCGAATCTAAGGCACTTTCACATATCGTTTTTACTATAAGTTACGGATTTCCCCTCTGTCGGGTTCGTTTAATGTAGTGGGTGTGTGGTGTGAGATAAACACAATCAACAGGCCCCAGTAAAAACACAACAAAGCCGACGTTTATTTTCACGAAGACTGTACAGCCCAAAAACGAAAAATATTTACATTCGACAAATATGTACAGTGACGACCATCACACAGCAGCACGCAAGTAGAAATCCTAAAGTAACACAACACACAAAGTGATCAGAAATGATTCAGCAAGAGAGGAAATCCTCGGAGCTTTGCTCTACAGTCTCTCCAGACTGCTGAACTGCTACTTTGTCTCTTTTCGCTTCAGCTGCAGACTCACTATTTCAATTCACGACTACTCAGTTAAGGATGCGATAATACGACACACAGCAATTTAGCACTCCGCCGTCTCACAGTGACTCCGACTACTATTCACAACCATCAAGACCACCCAACTTGAGAACGCCGACCTTTTATAATTCCCGGGAGGTGGAGCTGAAAGTTTCTGGGCCAATCAGAGCGAATTTGAACTGATCTCGGTTTCTAGTGGACGGATCGTAAAAGTTCTCGAAGTTTCGAGTACCCATTTTGTCGCCATATGGGCACCATGCTCTGGTATGATGGGGTATCTGGCAGCAACTAATACAGATTATTGTAAAACAGTCTTTCCAATGAGGATACCATTCGCGCTGAGAAGCAAAATTATAAGTTCGTAACAATATGCTGTTACATTAGGTCTTATGCCCTTGACAGCACAATAATGCCTTTGAAGCAGGTCAATTAACATTTGCTTTCACAATGGAGAAAGGAAAGTTCTTTGTGGGTACAGCAGATGTTATCTTGCTTGCCACGGCTATTTTACCTTTTGAGAGAAAAGATTGTAACTACTTGTCTTCAGTTGCTCTTCTTTTTAA
>JAPMOQ010057988.1:320800-332602 GCA_026543055.1 Argiope trifasciata
TCTGACTTTTGAGGCGATAATCTCTACTTTTTTTGTTGCTCATGGATGCTCTGCTTTTGGAAGAGATTGCTGCTCTTTTTCTTTCTGCTTCCTGATGATCTACCTTTAGAGGAACGTGTTTCTAGTTTTCTTCTGCAGATTACAAATGCTCTTTCTGGGACGATTGTCACTTATTTTCTTCAGCTGTCCACAAACTCTATTTTGAAGAGATTATTGCTGTTTTCCACCCCGCTGCTCATGGATGCTTTACCTTTTGGGGAGATTATCAGAGTTTTTCTCTTCTCATTCCTTTACTTTTTGAAAAGGTTGTCACTGTCGTTAATTAGTGAGATGAATTGTCGAATGAAATTTCCTGAAATATTCATAATAAGTGAAGAATATTTGAATTTATTTTCTTAAATAGATCCAAACGGAGTACCGGAACTTCAGTTTTACAAGCATTTATCAATGAAGTTGGGAAACATTCGGATGTATGCACGAAATTATCCAAACCTTTGGAAACATTTGAGGTGCCAGGTATTATTGACATCTGAAAGTTAAGCTAGTTTAATGCTTCATTTAAAAACTGAGTGGAAAGCCTTTTAAATGAAATTTTTCAATTGTGAACCTTAATCATTAGATGATGACTATATCTAATACTATAATACGAGGAATGGTTGCCAAGTTGAAAATCGCCAGAGAATTAATAAACAGTTAGGATATTAGGATATTATTAGATAGGTTACAGATAGGTTACAGGATAGATAACAGTTAGGTTTTTTAGGATATTATTAGATAGGGTATTTTCAAACTTTATTAGTTCGCCATAATGGCTACTTAAATTTTCAAGCGGTAACGTGCTGCCATCTATAGCCAATATGGCGAACTAATAAAGTTTTATGTTTATGCTGTTATAGTTTTATAATATGTTTCTTATGTATGTATATATGTTTGGTTTTTCTAAATAAATTTGTCAAAAATATTGAACTTCAACACACTTCAATCTTTACCTTTATTTTACCTTTGTATAGAATAGTTCCCTTTCCAAACTCTAACTTTGTTTAGAATAGTTTACAATGGTGCACTTTAACCGGTTATCTTTTCAGCAATGGTTTCACAAATTTTCTTATGGCATGTATTGTTTTGATAAATCACAACTGAAAATTTAAATCTTCGAGTTAGCTTCGATACCTGTTTTCTCCGAGCGGAGCTCGGTCACCCGCTGGTCTATACCAATATTAACTTGTGTCAATTTGGCTTTTCCCGAGTTGCCATACCACACCCACAGTAGAGGTATCATTTTATATGCTTGCGCTTTGTGGTCATGACTATGCGTATAGGGCTATGTGGACAAAACAGATTTTTAATAAGATTTATTTAGATAATGCAATGTTCCAAATTAGGGAATGCTATTTTACTTAATTATGAAAAGAATCATTAGAAGCAAAATTCTCTCAAAGCAGGAAAGATGATATCTCGCTTCATTTTTAATTAAATAAAGTTCATAAAAAATCACTTTGAGATGCACTTATTTAATTCCAAAATATATTTGGGTCAAACTGGTAACTCCTGATCATATGATCCATCCTATATAGTGGGTACACACAGAGAGACACGCATTGTCCCTTATTTGTAGAGACTAATGTTAATGTTAAATGTCTTAATTACTTTAAATAATGCTAAAATTTCGCTTCAGTTTAATTAATTTATATTCTACGAAAATATTTAAAAAAAGCTTTTTATGAAGTGCACATCTTTTATTTCTATATATAATATCGCTTTCTTCTGATCAAATGATCTGTCATATAGCGTGACAACATCTAGACATATTACACGTTCACAATCTTCATTATTTGTAGAGATTAATATAATTGTTAGTTTCTTTCGTTTGTTGTTAACTTTTAGAATTAAACCAACTTTCAATTTTTTTAGGGACGGAGAAATGTGGTCCGCAGGCATTTTGAGCTTGGTTGATTGTTCGTTGTTGCCTTTTAACTCTTTATTTACTGACGGTACTTGAAAATACCATTTAAATCTAGCTTATATCTTTACTATATGGTTATTTTTACTGATGGTATTCTAAAGAACACGGAGAATGTAACCCAAATAACATGAAGTCAATATAAAATAAAAGTAGGAATTTTTAAAAATTTAATTAATAATTAAAGTAATTGAGACATATATGTTAATTATATTTTTGGATTATTCTGCAAAGGAAACTAAACCCCTGGTGCAAAAATGAGAATGAAAAATTGATGGCAACATAATTCGGTAAATAAAGGATTAACATGAACATGAATATTCCGGACCAATTACCCCAAACCCGATTACCTGGAAACACAGAAACAGATGCAGCCACCACATTTCAAGATATTGGGTAAACGTTTTCACGCATGTGCTTGCGCAAGATCCTGTGCCGTGAAAAGAGCGCGTACATCAACAGTTTACGCGTTTCCAGTCGACTGTTTTGAGGAAACATTCGAGGCAAATTTATCGCGAAGGCGTCAGTCCTCGGGAAGGCTTTTTAGCAGACAACCTGGCTAATGTCCACGGATGGATTTATGGGCAGTACATCGGTCTAAACAAATTGTGATTGCAGTCCGTCAGCAATCGCTGTGTTTACCCTATTATGAATCGTTCTTTAACTGCTGGGCGAGTGATTTCGTCTGTTGTGTGTGATCGATCTGATTGGATATGGATAAGAGATTTGAGTGTTTTTTCTATTCATGGCATAACCTTATGTTTATATTCTAAGGGAAGAAATATTGTGACGTAGAATTTTCGTGACTGAATAGTGCGAAAACAAGAGCATCAATCTGGTTGTGAAAATGATATCGAGTTTCATAAGTTCTAGTAATTCTTATTTCGATGAAATTTGTTTTCTCCAGGATTAAAATAGACATTTACTACAGATTTTTTTTATCTATTAAACACGTGTATGGCAATGAAAATTTTAAAATTTGGCACCATTTCTGTTATATTTTTATGAAGAATTTAAGTTTTAAACAATGTATTGAGCAGCGAGGGTGGTTTCCCCAAACCTTGCTTTCTTACTGTTTTATAAAAGCGAGAGTCAGAGATTTCCTAGCATGGAATTGGCGTACAATAGTTGCAAAATATTAAATTTGGCGTGAATTTAGTATTTTTACTGAATCTATCATGTCATGTTTGGCGAATTTTTTGACAATTAATCTATGGCATGAGGTTAATTAGCATTCAAAATACGAATTTGTGTTTTAGTTTCCTGTTTTTCCAAATGATTTGAAATGACAATTCGACATAAAATTATACTTGTAGTCTCAAAATCCTATACTTAATTTGCTATATTTGAGCCATTTAAATTATCGCGTTAACATTTTTCTGAAAGTACATATCGATAGATGATCAATTTCGCGTTGAATATGGCTCAAAAGGTGTCTACACTATAGATGCTAAATTTATGTACCGATCGTTATCCATCTGGTCCTCTTAGTTTTGTAGTTATCGTGTTATGTTCAAACATTAAAAATTTCTTCTGAACAGATTTTGTTCAAGCTTTGACAGAAATAGGCAAATTTGGTGTGAAGACAGAATACCGAATTTCAAAGTTCTAGATCAAAACTTTTTATTTTTTCTTCTGCCACAGGTTGACGGATATTTTCCAAAAATATGGTTTTCGGATTCTAGGAGGTCTTAAATGTGAATATTAGTTAGAATCTTGAATTTGAATTTGAATTTTTTGACAATTACAATACTTTATACTACATATATATGATAGTAGAAATTCATGCAATTTTTTGTCAAATGCTGAATGAACACTTGGGCTATTGCCTACATTTTCTGAGATTTATCATTGAAAATTGTTGAACTTAGTTCCCCTACAATACAGTGGACCAGCTTCTCTGATATCTTTTTTTCCCTTTTTATTGTGCACTGTAACAAACTTTCACTTTTTTTCTTCGCATAATGGTCATGATTTTCAGAGAAGTAAGATAACATAGTAGGAAGAAGCATTTTCAGAAAATACTGACACTAATTCGAGAAACTTTTGATTTCACATTTTCTTAGAAATTCGTTGAAGCTTGACAAAATGCATTTCAAGAATTTGTTTTTCTTGGCCTTTTAAAACGCCTATCAAAACTTATATTCTTAAAGATATTACGAATGCATGGACTAATGAAAATTTCTTTTTTTAAATTTTAATACCTCTGCATTGCATGAAACTTACTATTTAAATACTTGAACCTTCAGCATCCTGTCTTTAATTTCTTTTTAAAAAAATAATTACTGTGAGTTTGCCTATTTTTTGGATGATTCATATGCTTTTGAATTGACTTTGAAATACAAAGATTATCTTTTAAATTCTCGTTTTAATAGCATTTTTAAATGCAAATCTGCACTGTGATTTCCATGATAATAAGAGACTTTCGTAAAATTTCCGGAAGTATTAATTTCCTTTCTTATTTCACTACAGTCTGGTACCTTTATGTCGTGGTGGATTTGCACTTCTGAAGAGGTCTTTTTAAAAGGCAAAATGGTCCGTAGGAGAAATGGCAGGTAATTATGCAGGATTATATTGAAAAGATATATGTGCAGTACCTGCATCAGTTTTCAGTTTTTCCAAGAATGTAGCCATATTTTTCGAAGGATACCTTGCAAGTTTGGCTCAATAAAGTTTCCTTTTTAGGAAGACATTGGGTTAAAGAAATGGAATTTGCTTTGTAAATATCTGTATGCAAAATTTTCTCCTGATGGTACATGTTGAATTGATCTTTTTTTCCTGTGTTATTTTATTTACTAATGTTACAGATGTATTTAAAGATTTTGCTACTGATTTTTACATCTTTTATTTTGCCATCAGGGAGTTTATTTTAGAAACATTTGGAAGAGTATGTATGTTTTTCTTGGGGTATTCTTTTGGAATCTTTTTCCTACCAGAAGTAATGCGGGTTTTACACTCGGCCAGTTATAAAACGGCCATTAGGCAGCGCAGGAGTAGAAAAAATGCTGTTCAGTAGACGACAAGTAATTTTCCCGATGGAATAACTACAAGCTGCTGTATTGTATTTTATTCTTACCGCGCATGCGTTTGTTGAATTTGACGGCTTTTCTAGTATGAAAAAATGGATCACTTACCTTAGACTAATTAGGACATTTTTTATTCTTTGTTCTTTCTGATGCGAGGTTGGACTTTAAAAAATTGTTTACTATTTCTTTTTTGAAGTTTTCCAAATTTGTATATGCTGACATTTTATTTGTTTATTTATTTTATCATGGTTTTTTTTTGTGTAAATATCCATCGTTTTAAACGATACACCGTGAAAAAAAATTCAGGGAAGCCAAAACGACAATTTGTAACCAAGCATGGAATGCCTAAATTATCTTATGAAATTACGGCAAATATAAATGTGTCCCTTACAGTACATGTGCTGCCTATTTGGCAGTTTATAACTGGTCCAATGTAAACTCGGCATTACTGCACATGCATTCATAGAATTTGGAGGGGTTTTTTTGGGGGGGGGGGCGATAAAAAATTGTTTACTTATCATTACAATTAATTCCGACCTTCTTTTGTTGCTGTTCTTTCTGATGCCAGGTATCTTATTTGCTATTTCTTTTCTATAGTTTTCCAAACTTAGGTATATTGACCATTTTATTTATTTATTTTTGCATTTTACCATGTTTTGTTGTATAATTTTCATTGATAATAATCGTTATTTTAATACGATACGAAGTGAAAAAGAAAAATTCAGGGACCCAAAACGGCAATTTATAGCAAAGCGTGGAATGCATCAATCTATATTTGAGATCGTTCCATACATAAATCAATCCCTTTTTTGTGTTTGAGCTGCCTACTAGCCGTATATAACTAGCCGAGTGTAAACCCGGCATAATGATCGACAATTTCTTTCTTTTCGATTTGTAACGTTACTCATTCCGCTTTTAGAAACTTTAAAACCAAGCACTTAACAACATTTTTGCTTTATGGAATATAAATATTTCTACACAGAAAGTGCAAAAACATGCCTTTCAACCCACAGTTTGTTTACATGAGGTATTTTTTAACGAAGAATAAATTTAAAAGTAGCAGACGATATTTCTCATTTAACAATTAGCTATTTTCAGATATTTTTATTTAATACATTTGCTATTTAAAAAATAATTTATCGAAATGGCTTTAAAAATGTTTAAATATTCTCTACATTATTAATGTTAAAAATCATTTTTAAAAAAAAACAACAAAAAAACCCAATATCTCCTCTTATGTTAAACAAATGCGAATTTTTACGAGCAATTTTATGTTCAGCATTCTATAATTATTCAACAAAAAATATTCTCATGTTTCAGTAAAAAATTGTCTTTTAAGCAGTGTTATTATCATTCTCTCTTCTAATCCAGGAATTTAGACAATTGCCTATTAATTGGTAATCTAAGATAAATTTACATATATTTTCCAAAAATAGTTTTAATAAAGTTTCTTTAAAAAAAAATCAGATCAATTTGGTTAAGGCGATGAGGAATCAAATCTAGTATTTAAAAATAATTTCTGGAAAAGCTCATTGTTTGAAATGAGAAATGCCGTCTTCTACTTTTAAGTTTATTCTTCGTTCAAAATACCGCATGCAAACGATTTGTGGATTGAGTGATATGTTTTCAAAATTTCCGAAAATAGTATTCGAAAATCTTTAGTTTAATTTTAAATTTCATGCGAATATTATTGTTTAAATAGTTGCCGACAAACTGCTTGCTTTCCATAACATGTTTCCACTTCGTGTTTTTGAATCTTTCAGTTTATTTGATTTCTGCTCTTGTTTTTCATGACAAAAGAACTGGCGCAGATGCCGCGTCCGATGCCAGATCCGTTCGCCTAGTCAAAACAGGATATGCGATAAAACCTCGGCATCCCTTTCTCAAGAATAACTGCAGAAATCCGCAGAAGTCGAACGGAAGATAAACCGAGGTTTCTTTTCCACTATGAGCTATCTATTTCTAAACACTATGAGCTACTAGCAGATTTTTCCTGTCTCGAACTTTGGAATAACATGAAATCTAGAATCCAAATCGGCATTTTACTTTAATAAATTATAATAAAGCACCGTTTATACTTTCAAGCGATTAATCAAACGCAATATTTAAACAAAAAGACATTGAATAGAAATTGCGATAAATAATTTTGATTTTTACAAATTGAATGCTACTAATCAAAATTCATTTGAAAATAATTCTTATTTAAGATTAAGTTTTTAAGAAGGTATTCGTATATCGCTGATTAGAATTGAAATCAGACAATTAAATTTTTTTTTAAATGAACCATTTCATGAAAGTTTGAAAAATTATACGTTTATTACATATATTGAGACAACTATATATTTCTTATCAAATATCAATAATATCAGGGAACCTATTGTTTCACAAAGATTGAGATTTACTAAAAATCACTATTTATCTAAAATTAAATTAAATTTCGAACAAAATATTACTAAATTTCCCATTTCAATAGACTTATGAATCATACTATATTAGACGCTTTAATTAACCCTTTTCATTATTCCACGCACTTTCAAAATTCTTTGTCTATATCTTTAAGCTTCTAATTTCATCACAAAAAAAAACACTAATTTTTAAAAATAGAAAGATTTTAAATTCTTTTTTTTAATCATTACTTGATTCTGATGTTAAACCTTAATTGTAAGTACAACAACTTTTTTAACATTTTTAACAAAACATCTACTCAAAACTGTGCAAAAAAAAAAAAAAAAAAAAAAAAAAACCCTGTAAATTATGGAAAAGGAAACTGAATCTTCATATCATAAATAATGGAAAACAGTGCTTTTAGTCTCTTCAACACTTTCTCGCATACTATCCAAAGGCACTATCCCAGAAAAAGACTTCCATGGAAATGGCGCCCAATACCTACGAAATATTAAACTTTGGTATGAATCTGGTATTTTTATTGAATCTGTCATGTCATCCTTAGAGAGTTATTTGGAGATAAATTCTTGGAATCCCTATTAAGCATTCGAATATCGTCCTAATAGTATCGAATATTAGGATTGTATTGTTCTTGGCGAGTTTTGTGGCAATTAATCTCTGGCATACCGTTAATAGTATCCACAAATCGAATTTGTGTTTTAGATGCATTTTACTCAACCGATTGAAACTAAAATTTGACACAAATCTACACTTGTGGACACGAAATTCCACGCCATATTTTATATATTTGAGTCTATGCATTTTTGACTTACCACTTTTAAATGTTTCTGAAAGCCAATAGACAGTCAACCTATAATGGGTATAGGCTCAAAATCTGATAGGGTCTACACTATAAATGTTAAATCTGTGTGCTGAATCTTATCGGTCTAGCTTTCTTCTTTTTGTAATTATCATGTTAACATATATACAAACAGATTAACAGATCTTGAAAACGACACGTTGCACGTGATTGTAATATCCTAATCCTTTCGATTTCCTTTCGCCCTTCAAGTTGCTGTGTAGAGTCATTAGATTGAAAATCAGCCTGGTTTGTAGCTTTTCCGAGTTCTTAGACCAAAATTGCTGCTCCCGCGTCTTATAGGAGTCATAGTTCTAAACGTAAACACACTGACCAAATAAATCCATAATGCGTTGATGGAAAAAAAATCCCAACACTAGGAAGGAGCTGTGCTAGATAAACGAAATTTGGCAGGCGTGTTTATGCATCTGAAAGATGACATCGATTCAAATTTCGAGCTACGCGCGTAAGTGTGGCGCTAGTAACGACACTATGAACATGCAAATGAGGTTTGCTTTAAATAAGCGCTGTAAGGTTCGTGATCTTTATTTACAGTTGAGATTTGACGTAGTGGGTTAATGTTAGTCAAGGATGCCTCTGAGAAGACGAAGAAGCCATTATCAACAGTTCACTGAGTTTGAACGAGGTCGTGTTGTAGGGCTACGAGAAGGTGGGTTTTCTTTCCGCGATATTGCTGAAAGACTTGGCAGGAATGTATCCACTGTGCATGAGTTTTGGCGGCAGTGGTCAAGGGAAGGTACTGCCTCAAGAAGATCAGGTTCCGGGCGGCCACGTGGTACAACTGAGAGGGAAGACCATCGTATTCGGCGTATGGCTGTGGCTAATCGTACTGCGTCTGCAGCTGAAATTCGAGCTGCAGTTGGCACCACAGTGACACAACGAACTGTTACAAATCGGTTACTTCAAAGACAGCTCAGAGCCAGACACCCTGTACAGTGCATTCCACTGACTCCAAACCACTGCCGTTTGCGACGTGAGTGGTGTCAAGATAGAGCTCATTGGAGGACGGAGTGGAGATCTGTTGCGTTTTCTGATGAAAGCCGGTTCTGCCTTGGTCGCAGTGATAGCCGTTTGCTGGTTAGAAGGATGCCAGGTGAACGCCTGCTAGTGACCTGTCTGCCGCCTAGACACACAGGGCCTTCTCCTGGAGTTATGGTTTGGGGAGCAATTTCGTATGACAGCATGAGCGCTCTCGTACTTATCCCACGCACCCTGACTGCAAATTTGTACGTCAGTATAGTGATACAACCTGTTGTGCTGCCATTCATGAACAGCATTCAAGGGGGTGTTTTCAAACAGGATAACGCTCGTCCTCATACCGCTGTTGTAACCCAACATGCTCTACAGAGTGTCAACATGTTTCCTTGGCCTGATAGATCACCAGATCTTTCTCCAATCGAGCACGTATGGGACATCATTGGAAGACAACTCCAGCATCATCCACAACCAGCATTAACCGTCCCTGCATTGACCACCCAAGTGCAACAGGCATGGAACTCCATCCCACAAACTGATATCCGACACCTGTACGACACAATGCATGCACGTTTGCATGCTTGCATTTAAAATTCTGACGGTTACACCGGTTACTAATGTACTAACATTTCACATTTGAAATGGCTCTACCTGTGGTCTTGAAACTTTAATCAATTAAATATGTTACCTAGACAAATGTATTCCTAAAATTTCATTACTGTACAATAATTTTTTCTTGGTGTTGGGATTTTTTTTCCATCAGTGTAGGTTTTATAGAGAAAACAATTAATATCAATTAAGAACATTTTATTCAGAATTTAACAGAAATCTGCAGACTTGGTTTACAGACAGCTATATACCAAATTTCAACCATAGAAATCAAAACGTTTTTGAATTACCTTTGTCACAGATAGATGGGCATTTCCTAAAAATGCTCAAAATTTGATAGGCAAAACGCAATGAGGTTAAATCTATAAACGAAATTTTATTTGTCTAGTTCACTCGGCTTTGGAATTATCGTATTAACTTGTATTCAAGCAACCAGACAGACAGACTTCCTCTGATCAGATTTTACTCAATATGTTATAGAAATCTGCAAATTTGGTATAAAAAACTGCATATGAATTTCAACCCTCTTGCCCAAAACGCTTTGAGTTGTCTTCCTCATAGAGAGACAGATAGACGGATATTTTCTAAAAATGGGATTTCCGAACTCAGTGAGGTCTGATACGTGGTGATTCTCCAAAATCTGTATTTCTCGATAAAAAAAGAATCCGGCCGGATTCTTTTTCTATCGGTTATAGTTTTGATTCGGTTGTGTTCCTTTTTGCTTAGCTTATTTTATTAATTAATTTAGATTCATTAATATTTTAGTTGTAGCTGCATATTCCCTCACCAAATACAATGACTGATTTTAAAAAAAAACCTTTTAAATTCTTAAACTTGTTTGAATCAGTAATGATTTTTAGTTTCCGATTCCGGTTTTGGTTTCGTTTCCATGGTTAGTGCCGTTTCTGTTTCGTTTACATAATTCTATTAATTATAGTAATTTGGATTTGTTTCATTAATTGGTTCCCTTTCATTTACCTTTCATTTTGTGAACTTTTAGCGCGTAATTCCGAATTGAGTTTTAATTTCGATTTCGACCTCGTTGGTTTCGTTTTAATTTTTGTTGGGTTTGTTGGGAAATGGGTTTTGATTGTTTTAATAATTTTACGATTGTATACGATATATATCTATATCTATGTATGTATATATATATATATATATATATATATATAATGGTATGGATTAGATTTTCAATACGCATGTAAACTAAAAATAAAAGCCCAGACACTCATATTTTCATTTTTACTTTCTCGTACAGAGAATAATCAAAGAGGAAGTATGGCAATCGTCAAAAAATTGAAAGTCGAGACGAATCTCTGTATTTCAGACTTCCCTGAGTCTGAAAAACATGTTTTTGGAAATTTCTGTCTGACTGTTTGTCTATGAAGATGATAATTCATAAGCATTTTTAGCTAGAATTCTTATAATTTGCATATGATTTTTACACCGAACTTGTAGATTTCTATAAAATTTTGAAAGAATACGTGTGAATTCTGTCTGTTGGAGTATTCTATGTTAATAAGATAAATATAAAATATTGCTTGAACTAGATGAATGTAATATATCAGTGATTTAACATTTAAAGTGTAGACATCTATCGAAATTAGAATTGAAATTCGCCATCTGACGGTCTGAATTTTCAACAACATCTAATCATCCAAAGACGAATAATGATAATAATAATAAATAAAATAAAAAATGTGCTATTAATTATTTGAACTCCTATATTTAAAGAATCATTAGAAACACGGCTTATTTTTATTTTAGGAACTAAATAATTTATTTCTTAAGCTAGCTGTAAAATTTTAAGCAAATCATTTGATAAATCTCTTAACTAGAAGATTTTTAGCCTTATACCTTTTTTTAGCCCTCCACCCTAAAAAAACAGCTATTTTTTTCAATATGGGAAAACTTTTTACCACTTAGCATAATTTGGTTACATAGATGTTTATTATTATTATTTTTCA
>JAPMOQ010057988.1:332612-349391 GCA_026543055.1 Argiope trifasciata
CGAATTCTGTCACCTCATAGGAGCCCTATTAACCCTACACTACGAATTCTGTCACCTCATAGGAGCCCTATTAACCCTACACTTTTTACAACATGTTTGGGAGTGTCAACATAGTATTTACAAAACAGAATAGGAAGACAGTCATTTTGGACTATGAATTCAAATCGCCATTAATTACAAAAATATATATGCAAGCTTTGCAAAAAGTTTTAACCCTTTGCTCTTGAATGTCTTCCCTCAGTCATCATTCAAGATGGTGCATCATTTTGACCTTTTATTTATTTGATGATGTCGTGTCAGCGTTTCCACGGAAACGAGGTGCAGTAGCTTCTATGAGTAAAGACCCCTGAGCACCCAGAGGGCAGAAGTCTGACTTCTAGCTCATATGAAGATGACACAAGCTTTCGTTTGCACAATCCCTTTTTACAGGGGGTCACATTCACACAACTCACAAATAGAATACATAGAAGAACAACCCTTGCCCGAACCGGGACTCAAACCCGGGAAGCCCAGATCAAGGGGAAGACATGCTACGACTATGCCAGGATGCCGGCTTTTATTTATTTAAACTTTAATTGTTAAAAAGATGGTGATTCATTTTTCAAAGAAACTGAACTTAAAACATTTCCATGTATTTATTTTTTGGTGTAATAATAGGTTAATGGATTAAGTCAGAGGTGTCCAAACTTTTCGCGGCACGGGCCGGATCGAAATTAGATCCATGTTATACGGGCCACATGTATATACAAATTGAAAAATATCATTATGAGTAAAGTAGCATTAAATACTATTAATTAATACTATTTTATTGTAACTTGAAAATACTAAACAAACAAAGTATAATTATATAATTGTTTTATATAAATTGAAATATTTCCATGCAACTTTTAATGCGAATGATGAAACTATTTTTTTTTGTTGTTGTTGAAGAATGTCTTTATAGTTGGGATCAAAATTTGTTACACCAATCATAAGCAATGACTGCAAATGATCATCAGATAAATTTGCTCTATATTTTGATTTGAGATATTTCATTCGAGAAAAAGTTTGTTCGTACACGTAAGTAGTCCCAAACATTGAAATGAATTTATGAGCAAATTTCTTCAAATTTGGAAACTCTTTTGCATCCAAATATTTATAAAAATCTATTTAGTTT
This sequence comes from Argiope trifasciata, assembly GCA_026543055.1. Classification (NCBI taxonomy): domain Eukaryota; kingdom Metazoa; phylum Arthropoda; class Arachnida; order Araneae; family Araneidae; genus Argiope; species Argiope trifasciata. Next base: position 333,769 of record JAPMOQ010057988.1, read on the forward strand.
CCATACGAGTGCAAAGAGTAATCATATTGTGGTGACAATACGGCGGCATATGAGCGCAACGGTATCGGGCGGCACATATTGGGGGCGGAATTTTCTATACTCCTCGCGCTGCACCGACGGGCGACGAGCGCCTGGCTATATGCAGCAGCAACGGGACCGTCCTGGGCGGCAAAAGTTCTAGGTACGCTACTGTGCGCGTGCAATAATTCCATGAAAACGTTATCGAAATCAAAGCGATATTTGTTTATTTATACTTAAGTGCTTCTTTAAGCGAACTACTCAAAATTGCTGATGCTTTATTTACAACAAAACAATAAGACTCTGCTTATCGTCAAAATTCACATGCGTATAAAATTTATTTTATGTTTGAGTTACCGAAATATATTCTTTTATTTAGTCTTATAACTTAACAGCGCGATAGACATTTGTGTTTGGTCAAGTACAGCAACTCCGTTTTGTTGGCCACGTAGTTTTTCGATATATCTTTATGAAAATGAAAAGGTTAGGGCGAAAACATCATTATGTTTTAAAACCCTCCGCGGGACGGATAAAATCACTTGGCGGGCCGGGTTTGGCCCGCGGGCCGTAGTTTGGACACCTCTGGATTAAGTGAATGATTATGCATCGAACTACCTTTCTTAGAGCGAAGGGTTAATTCAGAAGAAGTTATCAAACATTTTCAGTTTAAGAAAGTATATTTAAATATCAATACGGTAAAAGAAAACATATTTCTTTTTTTATGTGTGTGCTTCTGCAAATTTAAAATCAGCTCACAAAACAATTTTCAATCGTCATCATATTGTTTTCTTACGTAATATGGCGCATGCGCAATAAAAGATTTCAATTGATAAAAATAATCCTCTAACAAGTTAATTGATACGAAACCATGCAATTAAATTTTCCTTATGCTTTACCACATATGTAAAAAGAAAAAGAAAAGCGAAGAAAACTTATTTAGTAGTTTAAAATTGCTAGGGAAAAAATGGGATCCCAATTTTAATTATATATATTGAATTATTATGTTCGGCGATTTTTATTCAAGAATTACCAAGATTTCACAAATAACGGAACTCTTATCACAACTCTTACAGAGTTATTTTTGGTCAAAAATTCAACCTGTATGATTCAACCAGCGTGAGAATTCCGTCATGCTAGGTGTAGGAGGAAGCCTTGGCTACTGTTATCTAGTCAGTGACTCACAGATTTGAAACAGATACGGCTATCTTCGGTTTATTTATATCTGAGATGTGACCGCAATTGCCTCTTATGTTAATCCTCCAGGAAACATGTCACTTGTTCCGGATGGTACACTTGCTATTCAGCTCACTTCAGAACATGAAATCTATTATCTCAAGACATTTTTTTTGCTTGTGAGGTATACAGGGCGGTTGGCAAAATCTTTTTTAAGTCCTTTATATTCACAGAAATATCTTGTATAACTAGAAAAGCAATGTACATCCATAACAAAATGACTGTTCAGAATTCATAGACAAGTTACAGAACCCTTTTGTGAAATGAGAATTTAGAATAATAATAAAGGGATCAGAAAAAATGTCTAGTTAGAAAAATGTATGCTGTATTATAATAAGAATACAGAAAAAAGTTTTCTGTTAAAATTGACTAAGATATTTTCGATTAAAATCAATGATTTGAAAAAAGGTTCATTCTAAATTAAAGATTGCATTATAAATATTATGAATGTTGAATTCCTTATCTTATTTATTTTTTAACATATCTGTTATCGTCCATTTTATGGGCTTCAGTTTGTAATAACTATATTTACTTTCCCGTATCCAGAGTAAATACTTTTTAGTAGAACTTAATAGATGAGAATGGAAGTTTAAAAAGTAATTTATAAAAGATTTATTATTATTTTCTCGTATACATAGTATAAATATAGCATTGTAATCGTCAAAAAACTCAAAATTTCAACAAATGTCAACATTTTAGATCTCCTTGAATTTGAAAAACACATTTTTAGAAAAGGTTCGACTGTTTCTCTACCTCCGACAAAGATAACTTAAAACCACATGAGATGTATGATGAAATTTGTAAGTAATTTCTCTTAATTTGTTAGTAAATTTTTATCGAACTTCGAAAAAAAATCGCTTGGAGGAAGCCTGTTTAAAATGAATTTAACACGATAACTATAAAACTAAGAAGTATAGATGGATGAAACTCCGTATATGTATTTAACATCCATAGTGTAGAGACCTATCAAATATTAAGCCAAATTCAATGAGGTGTTTCCCATTTGTTGGTTAACTCCTCATTGGAAATTTAATATTTGATTTTCACCCAAAGTTTTCCGATTTCTGAGGAATTTTTAGCAAAATCCTTACAAAGGAGTTTGCTCGAATATAAGTTAACATGATAATTATAAAGCGAATAGAGATAAATAGATAAGATTTAAGATTCGGTATACATTTATAATATATATACTCCAAATCGTGAGCCAAAGTCAACTGTATGTAAGTTTGACTGTATGTATGTTTGTACTTTCAGAAATGTGTAAACATAATAACTCAAAAATGTGTAGAGTTAATTTGATATGGGATATTGTGACTCTGCGTGCATTTTTGTATGGAATTTTTGTTTTTGCCGTTTCAAAAAAAAAAAAAGTGTCTGAAATACAAATTCGACTTTTGGATACGATTTACCTTATGCAAGAAATTAATCGCCAAATAACACGCCAAGGATATCATGATGAATTCAATTAAAATGTTGAATTCTCCCCCAAAAGTTAATATTTCTTATCTATTGTCATCCAATGCCATAAATAGCGTTATCTGGCATGACAAGTTTATTAGAGAGTACGTGGAAGCGTTTTGGAGAGATCATTGGCGGTAGTGAACCTTTAATTGTTTGAAATAATTCTCCGCATCGCATATCCAAAACAAAATAAGGAAAAATGCTCTTAAATAAATGTATCTTTATTTTTCAACAATGAAAGAATACTGTTCGGTTTAGATGTTATTTTCCTGACTTCGTGGACCTCATAATCTTTGCAACAATTTCTAGAATATGTTTAAGGTCAAGATGTAATGTTGGAAGAGAAATTTAACTTGATGTATTAATCACAGTTTGTAACAATACCGTACAAGGGTCAATGATATAATCGAAATAACAATTACTCCAAAAATCGAAAACTTCCGTGTTGATAGAACAAGTAAGTGTCTTCAAGGTCAATCATTTACAGGTTAAAAAAGTTTAAAGTTTGAAAAATCCATAGCCGTAAATAAGAAATTGTAGGTATGGACTGGTACCTCTAGTATCATATCTTTGACTCGATATAATTTGCATAAATATGATTAGCATAAATGTAAATTTAACATTGCTTTTCCGGTGTTATGAGAAAATAATGAAATTGGTCTCCCGCTGTGTTTCTTGGCTGGCAAATAAGTACCCTTTGGTGGAAAAAAGAATGAGAAATAATGAAAATGGTCGAAGAGATTTTTTTATCCTTGATTGAAAGACATTTGCTCTTTGAAGTGTGGAAAAACTGAGAAGTAATGAAAATGGTTGCTGAAGGTTTTTTCTTGATTGAAAAGCAGTTGCTCGTTAAAGTGCAGGGAAAGAAAGTGAGAATAACAAAAATGGTCACCGAAGAGTTTTTTTTTTAATGGATTGAAAAACAGTTATTTTTTGAAGTCTGGAAAAAATATATAATGGTCGTCTTTTTCTTTTTTTTTTTTTTTTCTCGATTGATTAATCTTTGAAGTGTGGAAAATAAAATAAAAAATGATGAAAATAGTCGTTGAAGTTTTTTCTTGATTGAAAAACAGTTGCTCTTTGCAGTGTGAAAAAACATGAAAAATTAAAAATGATCATCGAAGTTTTTTCTTGCTTGAAAAATTCTACCTGCATGGAAAAAAGGGAAACAACGGTAATGATTTTCAAAGCTTTTCATCGATAGAAAAAAGTATAAATTTGGTCATTTCTTATTGCATTGAATGAAAACAATGGAAAAAAACGAAAAATAATGAAAATGGTCTTCGAAATTTTTCTTGGTTGAAAACTTTATAAAACTGGTCTTTTCATACTGTATTGATTGAAATGCAAGTATTCTTTGAAGTGTGGGAAAAAATAAGAAATAATGAAAATGATGGCTGAATTTTTTTCTTGGTTGAAAAACAGTTACTCTTTATAGTGCGAAAGAGAGAGAACGAGAAATAATGAGAATGATCTTCGAAGTTTTTCTTGATTGAAAATGAGTTAAGTGGGAGAAAAATAAGAAATAATGTGATTTCAGAAACATCGTTTAAAAATAGATCTCAGCATTTCAAAGCAACTAACGACGATGCTTCCTTCAAAAAAGCATTAGATAATTCATATATTGTTCTTAATTTGTGAGATGATTGATAATATGAAGAAAATTTCGCAAATATATATCCATCGCTCTTAGAAATGTCTTGAAGGTAGAAATGCTAATGGCGGACCATCATAACAAGGGCGGATGACTTTTAAAATGGAATAGTACGAAGACGATGGCAATTATTTTAATTATTCAAGCAAAAGATAAACAGTAGTTATCGGTTATTGAATGCGGGTTGCTGAAGAGGTAAAAAACAATCTAATTCATCAAAAAAATGTAAGTAAATTGGTGTCAAATTTTGAATTTATTTTAACGATTGCTTGTTTGAAAACAATTAAATCGAGGTAAAACCGAAAATGCTGATACTACTAAATTCAGTGGTGGCCGGGTGATCGGTAGTTTAAAACCAATCTTTGTTGCATTTCGTACCGCCAGAATATTTATTAAAAGTTTCTAAGTGAAATATACTTCATTCAGTTTGCTGAAAACTCGAAATTCTTGAAAACCCCTCAAAGAAAACGCTAGGTCTCCTTGAAACTTTTTCGTATGCATTCTAATAGATGTATCTGTATATATATATTTTATATATTAACGACATATTCTTGGCGAACAATAGAATATATTAGCAATTTTTTATGATTTTTTCCTGGTGATTAATCGTTAGGATGCAGTTAATTTACAGTAAAAGAAAACCAAAATGTGTATTTTAGATACCTCTGTCCCAATCGGCTGAAAGCAAAATATACCACAGAATTAATTATAATCGTAATTACAAAATCACATACAAATTTTATTCATTTTGACATACTGCGTTTTGAGAGTGAAAGTATAGATAAACACACGATTAGTCTCTTGATTTAGTAGAAATCTATAGTTTATCTATAGAAACATGGTTAGTCTTTGCAAATTTAATAGAATATAGTTTAAACGTTAAGTCAGTGTACAAAATTTTATTCATTTAACGCTCTTAATTTTGTAGTTGTAGGGTATATACATACACTATTGTTTTGTAGCTATAAGGTATAGTATAGCGTATATTATATACTTATTTTCCCAGACAGCCGGATAGATGATTCGCTCGGAATGAATTGTGTTCAAAGGTTAACAGCAATAAAAAAATTTGGTGTTGAGACCTTAGATTTCATCCGTTTAGTTTAAAAGTCTTAATTTTATTTGGTTAACAGACAGATATAATTTCTAAGATGTACTTAACTTTTTATAGATTCCAAATTTCCAAATTTGTCGGAGTCAGGGTGGTCTGAAACGTGGAGAGTTAACAAAATTTCATATTCGATTTTTAAAAAAACCACTACAATGTTTTTTTATGAATTTTTTAAACTGAAATGTAAAACGGAGATCATCGGAGTGTCTTTTTTTTATAAATTAGGTAAAATATTATTTTACCTAATTATTTATTTTTATTTATTATAAAATATTATTTTTTAAAAATGAACATTATTTTACTTAAATATATCGTCTAACACCAATTTTATTGATTCTATTTTGAGCTGAATTTGTTCTTAAGTAATGACAACAATCACTCATTTCCCAAAGAACTGTTGGATATCGACTAATAACACTCAGAATGGCATCGTTCTCATTTTCCAATCACAGTCCATCGTGACACGTGAGTCATTTTAGGAAAAACCCGCATCTCTTTTTGACTCAGTGGCCACCAGTTGGTGGGCCCCGGTTAGGCTGGTGCAGGCGGCCTACCACCTTATTCAGGGGGCCGAGTGATCGGATACGTGATGTCGAAAAAAAGCGGCGACCGCCAGTCTATTCGTGCGGCCAGGTGTTCACCGAACATTTCTGCAGAGCCAAGTGTCACGATTAAAATTCCCGATCGGCAGACGTTGCTTTCGTAGTGGCAGCTGGAAACGCGCGACTCGACGGAGCCGCGTTGAATGGGTTGGATGGAAACAATCAGCTGTAAAACTCGAATTCAATGACATTGTTTGACCTATGTCGTATCAATTTCGTAAAATAGTATTGCATTTATCGTAATTTTCTAATGATATGTTGTGAGTGGTGTTTATCAAATTTTAGATTGACATTTTCTTACTTAGAGCAGTATAAATGAAAAACTAAAGATTTCATGAAATCCAAAGCTTGGTGGCATGAATTTCAAATGCGAAAAAATGAATGACGATCTACTCATATGTACAAGCAAAAATAAGTAAATAAAGATAATAATTTTTCACAATTTCATAAAATTAAAGCAGTTTGTATTAAAAAAAATTTCATTTATAAAAGCAACAAATAATTTTATTAAAAATTTAAACAATTATGCCTTTTCCCAAAACCACTGCAATATTAATAAAAATAAAATTAATAGTAATAAATAATTAATTAAATAATAACAATAATAAATAATTAATTAATATAATAAATAATAAAATAAATAATTTTAATAAAAAAAGAAATGATGAAATACTAATTCCTTTGATTAAAAAAAAAATAGACTTTACGTTTCTAACTCAACAGATGGAGTTCAGAATGTCCATTTAATTATTTCTCTGAATGATGTTACCGTGTTCAAATCGAAAAGAAAGATAGGACACTTTAGTTAAAATTTCTTTTCCTGTTGTTGGCATGTTCTTTCCTTTTTGTTTTTTTTTAATTATTGGATGAATGTTCTTATATAATTTATTTTATATTTTTGCATATATTTTTACTTCATTTAGTGTTGTTTTTCTTGTTGTTTTGTTTTGTGTCTTTTCTGTAAAAATGGTGCATCGCTTTGGCCTTAATTTTCAGGGGATTTTCGGATCACGAGGGGTCAATACTGTTGGACAATGTCTGATTCCTCACAGAAAAAATATTGAATCCTGACTAAAGGGTGACCTTTGAAAACACCTTCAGGCCGGAATCTTTTTTTATTTGATTTAATTTTGATTCCAATGTTTTCCTTTTAATTTAACTTGGCTATTATTGTTAATTTATTTATTTAGGAGCTCACTAAATACAATGATAGATATTTTAATTTTGTTCGAATCCGATATAATTTCTAGTTTCGATTTCAATATTTAATTTGATTTCGTTTCCTAAATTAATTTAATTTAGGTTTGCTATATAAATGGATATTTCATTATTTATGTTTTATAACTGTATTTAAATCTAATATAAAGTACAAATTACAATTTAAAAAATTCTTAAGCCCTCTGATAGTGTGCAAGATATTTTCTACTACAATCTTCGCTACTTACTATGTGACAATCTGATCTAAACTATAGTTAACAGGATAATAAATCATTTACACCTACACATCTTATATAGTTAATAGCTATAGGTAATTATGCAAGTGGAAGGTTTTTTCTATAATAAATCTGTATTCCATTTAAAATACGTGTCCCCTCTAGCGTACCCTTTTCTTTTAATTTAATCATTAAAAGAGAACTCCTATTCCCATCCTCTTCTCCCTCGTTTCCGACTCCCTGTTCTGTTGTAACAGTGACATGTTCCTGCACGCCTGGTTTGCCCAAGAAATTTATGAATCATCTGTCGCGAGAACTTATTTAGACATTTTTGCTCAAAGAAATCGAGTGAACAAATCATTGAAAGTATTTTATTGTTGCCGGCTCACTTAGAAATAATACTAACCATTCCTGAAAATATATTCACAATTATAATAGCTTATAATAGATTCAGAGGTGTAGTAGAGCTGGAATTCCTTTCTAAAATAGCTTTTATTAGCTATTAGCTATTACCCGCTACTCTGTTCACGTGGAAATTTTGATGTATATGTACGAAAAACTGTCAAATAATGACAAATCAAAAAAATTAAACTTAACCTTAAAACGATACATTTAAAAATATAAGCATATACGAAAAATATACAACATCAATACAGTTTAATAACAAAAACACACAACTAACGCAAACACAATTTATTTACATTGTATTCCCAAAATGAAACAAAACAACAAATCAAGTCTGGTCAAATCCCTTTTATTTATTGATCGAGATACCAACAGCAGTATTATGCACATAATTTTTAAACTTTTAATTTAATTGAAAACAGTTCTCAACAATCATGCACGAAATTTCAACATCAGTTGGTGTAACGCATATTTCTGATTTTCCTACACCAGTGGGGGTAACGCAATTTTTTATTTTTTTAATTCTGTTTTCTTTTAATTTAAAAGTATTTCAGAAATGAACCTGAAAGACCGATTCATTAAGAATATTTGATTTTAAATACATCAAACGCAAAGAAAATAAACAGAATCGTTTGAAAAAATTGGAAGATGTTCTCCTAAGCCTAACCTCATTTCAGTTGAGAAAAAAATGGATCCTTACTTATCTTTGGCGGGATTTGGCCTCAGCTTTTTGGCACGAAAGTTTGTTTTTAATTAATAAAAAAATTAACCACTCAATTAACCAGAATAAAAGTAGCCTATGCTCTATTCCTGAATATATTCTATCTCTGTGCTCAATTTCATCCAATTCCGTTCAGCCGTTCTGGCATAATTGAGTAACAAACATCCATCCATCCAAACTTTCACATTTATAATATTAGTATAGATAAATAATAATTAAAGAGTGGGGACTACAGGAATTTTTTCGCTTACTTTTAGATAACAATGTTATTTACCTCTCCACCTACGCATAAAATTGGAGATCATGAGTTATCCTGTTAATTTAAGCTCAAATTTCTATTCTCAGAACCTCGTACGTGAGGGTTTTATGCTTCTTAGAAATGTTAGAAAACCTGCACTTGCGTATTGAGTCCTTGAGGCATGCGGTTTGAAACAAAATAAAAAAAGTCCCTAGTTGCACACAAATTTTAATATTACCAAAAAAGTAAAAAAAAAAAGAAAAGAATCATTTCGATTATTTATTAAAAACATGAGTCAAAATAAGTAAAATATAATAACCTTTCAATAAATTATTTCTTAATGGGTGAAACTTATTTATTTACACCAATTCTCAGCTGTAGCTTCAAAATTACTATCCAATATCAAGTAGCGTTTTTTTTTTTAATTCTTTTATATGCAATAGAGAGAAAGAATAGTAATCCTCAAAAAATCCTAACTCGATATTTTGTGGAATCTCCCTGTTTTAGATCTCTCTGAGTTCGAAAAACACATTTTTGGAAAATGTCCGCCTGTCTGTATATAATAATTCAAAAGATGCTTTGAATTGGACTGTTGAAGCTTGCTTTATGGGTTTTACACCGAATTTGCAAATTTCTATTAAATTTTGAATAAGATATGGATATATTTTCAGAAGATATTTATATGGTTGGCTATTCGAATATAAATTAGCACTATAATTACAAAACGCAGAGAGCTAGATAGATAACATTTGGTACTTAAATTTAAGATCATAGTGTAGAAACCTGTTAAATTTTGAGCCAAATTTAGCTTCAGCTTGATTTTCAGTTGATCTGCACTTTTAGAAAGAAGTAAACGCGATAATCAAAAAACGCAGTGACTAAATATATCAAATTCGATATAAGATTTTGTGGTTACAAGTGAAGTTACTTATGTCAAGTTCTTTTTTCAGTCGGTACAGAAAAAGGTATCTGAAACAAAGACTTAACTGATAATATCAACTCCATTTTGGGTATTATCAATACATATTAAGAATTTATCACCAAATAGCTCGCCAAGGGTGACACGATAGATTCAAGAAAAATGCGGCATTCACGCAAAAAAGCTAATATTTCTAACTATTGTGCGTCAGTGCCATGTAAGGCAATCTTTATGATGATAAGTTTATTAGAGATGCTGCGGGAAAGTTTTGGGCTAAAGCTTGTTAATTATAAAAAAATTCTTTCATTCGCAATAAAATCATACTGATATCAATGAGAAAAATTCACATAAAGCTCAAACCATATTTACAGCTGCATAAACAACAAAGTGATAAGTTTTAATTTGTATACTTTTTCTCTTTTTAAAAAAATTACTATTGATGTATAGCACTACTAACTGAATAACATAAAACGTAAAATTTATTGTATAACTTTGTGAGACTTCAACTTCTCGATGTAAGTTAAAATATATGTCACCATGCATTAAAAAACAAAGCAAAAGATTAAACAGTTTTTAACCCATCTAGTCCCAAAAGAATAATAATTTTATGCTATTGGCATAACGATCTCTGGTATGATTTTAGCGAGATATACATTAAGATTCAGGCTGCTCATCTCACAATTTCCACAGCCATCTCAAATGTACTAAAATCTGCTGATTTCCGCGGACATGTATTTTTCTTCCCTTATTTCTTCCTTATCCCGTTTTTTTCCCTGTTTAACCATTGAAACAAATTAAATGTTTAGTTAACGTTTTGGTTAACAGATGTCGTTAGTTGTTCACTAAATTGCGGCATTTGAAAGCATGTGGTATTACTACTAAACTTCACTTTTTGCCCCTTTTTTCTCTTACAGAAATGGCTGCTAGAAAACGATCAGCAATTGACATTGAGTATATTCCTGATGACTTATCAGATTCTGAAAGCGATTATAGTTTTGACAGTGATAGTGTTACAGATTTTTTGGACTGCTCCTCAAATGGTATGACTTTAATCATGATTCAATAAATTTGCAAAGCATTAGACAGTGGTGCAAAAATGATTTGAAGAATATTCCTTTTACTTAAATTTTATACATTGTACTTTTTAATGCCTTGCAATAAATAAAAATTAACTGTAATTCAACTGAAAATTATTAAAAAAAAAATTTTTTTTTGGTAATAACATCTGAAATTGGTTTTTCTGGCAACTTAGTTTCTCATGGTAAAGATCTATGTAATAAATATTTTCTAGAAAAGAAAGTGCCTTTTTCAATTCTCCAATATATATACCCTTAAAATATGAAAAAAAAAAATAATAAAAAAATAAAAAAATGAAGCGATTTTGGTCTACAAATTGAGCAGTTAGAAGGTTAATGGTACAGTTAATATACAGGTGCTAGAAAATTGAATATGTGTTCCATATGCAATTAAAATTTGACATCAAATTATAACGGTAATCACAATGTCAAATTTTATGTATTGAAGTACTTGCGTTTTTCATTTATCTTGTTTCCATGCATATAAAATTAAAGACCGCCAGATGGTCAAAATTTTGATGGGCATGAACCTGAATATAATAGCGGTATACGGATTTGGTAGTAAAATTGCTGAGCACCAAATTTCATATATCCCAGTTGTTACGTTTTTGAATAGTCCCGCTCATATGCATGCGAAAGTACAAAAAAACAAACGATAAAACCCGGTTAGGTTTAATCACAAATTTTTTATAAATAAACAGTTTAATTGGTAAATTTGTGATTCAAAGTTTAATTATCATTTGTTTTATAGTTATTACAGGCTAATTTGTATTCAGACAACTAGTCAGATAAATTTCTGAGCATATTTCATTCTGTAACCGTAACTGTCCCTCTGCCCTCTATTGGCCGTTACCATGAACAATCAGTTCATGCCTTGGAAGCAAACGTAAAGCATGATGTAATCCCCGAATATTATTTTTATGCATATATGTTAAATGTTACTGCCCTAAATAGTTTTGTTCCCTTGTAAATCATGTCCTTTAATGTCATTAAATGTATCTTTAACTAAATTGGCATGTTTATTGATTTTAATAGTCTATCCTGACAGAGTTAGACTTTTGGCGCCCTTTCGGTCACAATTCAAACTTAGATAGTAATATACAAATTTGATATAAAATCCACGAACCAGATTTTATCTATCTCAAAGCGGTTTTATTCTTTTCACAAACAGGCAGAGAAGGCAAGAGACACATAATACCAAAAATGTATTTTTCGAACTAAGAGAGTTCCGAAACATGGAAATTCGTCAAATCTCGAACTAGAATTTTTTTCATTACAATATTTTTTCTCTATATTTCATACAAGAGAAAGTAATACATAGCCGTGATTACTTCTGGACTTTCTTTACTTATATAATATGGAGAGTCTTTGTATCTGGTTTAGTCTTTACTATGAAGAAAATTGAATATGTGTTTTTGGAATTGCTGTTTTCGAGTGAAAAACACATAAAAAATTAATTTATCTAGCTTAATGTGTGCTTTTTCTTGTTTACTTTCTTTCTTTCTTTTTTGTGCTACATTCACATGCAAACTAATACAAAGATTCGACAGACCAGAGGCAGTGATCTAAAAATTTGATGAAGATTTTCATCCTTGAAGCATTTTTTTAAAAAGAAAAATATTTATCACGCTTGCATGCAGTGGATAGACAGAAAGTTTTTTTTTTATATAGAAATATATAATCAATTGCATAGAAGCATATAATTTTTATGTTAAAAATTACATTCAAAATCTAATTCGTTCAATTTCTAAATTTTCTTGTAATGTTATTAGTCTGCATATTCATAGGTAAACATACAACAATCAAGAGGCCTGTAGTCGACGTCCTGGCACAGGGGTAGCGTGTCTTCCCCGTGATCTGGGCGTCCCGGTTCGGACATGGTTGTTACTCTGCGTTCTGTCTGTGAGGTGTGTGAATGTGCTCCCCGTAAAAAGGGGCCGTGCAAGCGAATGTGTGTGTCAACTTCATCTGAGCTACAAGTCAGACTTCTGCCCTCTGGGTGCTCAGGGGTCTTTACCCTCAGAAGCTACTGCACCCCCTTTCCGTGGAAACACGGACACGACAAAAAAAAAAAAGAGAGACCTGTAACTATTTGAAACTAAAGAGTGCCTCCTAATTAAACTAAGATCTGAATTTGCCACTATTCGCATAGTAAAGAATTGGCAACCCTATTAAAAAGCATATGACAACTGATAATTTAGGGTTAATAAAAATGGTGCCTAAGCGTGTTATCGCAAGATTTGAATTAAATAATAACATCATATTTTTCTTTCTTTTAAATTATTACATTTTTCTTGAATTGCAGAGTACATGGTATAGAGTTATGTATAGAATAATGCATTGGGCTAAAGGCTCCCACTGCTTTGCTGACACATACACAATATTTCGTCGAAATTTTCCATGACCATTTTGAGTAAGTGTGGCTGAATTTCGTTGCTACAGCGTTGAATTACTTCATTCAACGTAGATGTATTTGTGGGCCTGTTCGCACAGACCTATGACATCAAATAATCCCATAAAAAGAAATCCATTGGTATTAAACCACATGATCTAGACGGCCACATCTCAAACTCTCGAAAGGTTGCCATCAGATTTTTATAATTTTTGAAATATTTTGTAACAATGAGAGGACGTTTTTCTATCGCGTAAAGCTCCATTTTTATTAAACCTATACTATTTGCTGTTAAATGGTTTTTTAATACGGTTGTCAGAACTGCACCAATAGTGCCAATTCAAATCTTGATTTAATTTTGGAACATTTTTTATTTGATTTAAAAATCTGGTGTCGATTTACGTCCTTATAGTTTTTATTTTTATTTTTATTTATTATCTCGTTTATATAGAAATGGACAAACATTCTGATTTTCATTTGAAAGAAATATATAATAAGTCAGTTTGAAAGACGTGTGTAATTTTTGTGTGTAAGATTATATCCATAATTTCATAAGAATATACCTTAATTCTTTCTATTTTTTAGTTATTGTGTAGTGCTTAATGACAAAAATATCATATTTCTGAAATTCAAAATGGTCTAAACCATGACGATTCATTAAAATGTTTTATCGCTTTATTGTTTCAACGATTTTGACAGTCTCTTTCCATCAAGACTTTTTTTAAAGAAGAAAATAAAGTAAAAAATCGGAAACAGAAACTATGACGTGGAAAAAAATGTTCATAATTACAATATCAGTTTTATTTTATGAATAAATACAATAATCTTAAATTAATTATTTATTATAAAAATTGATGGTACTTGTATTTCCTTAAATGTTCTCAATTAAATGTTTCATTTAAATTTTCTCAATTTCCTCTAACCGTGGTAAACGATTAGTTAATTGGTCTGACCTAAATGACATTCCCTTTTTAAAAAAAGAACGTAAAGCAAAACTTTTATGAAAACAATTCAAGGCACTGTCTGAGCACCTCTTTGCAACCGCCAACAGTCCAATTTAAACTTAACCATAGGGGCAAAGCGTAAAAAAAGTTTGAAGGACAACAGTCCAGTTCTAAAACCAATAATCATAATCTTAAAGAATAGGGAGATAAATTAAGAGCTGTCCTTAAAAAATAAAGGACACTTGGTCAGTGCAATCAGTTAGGAAAAACCTCCCTTTCTTCATTCAAACCAGAAAAAGAAATTATTTTAATAATTGGTGAGAAGATTTATCACTCCAAGGTTAATGGTAGATCAAACAGCCATAGAAAAACAATCAGTGTAAAAAAATTCGAATTCTCATTCATTTAAACACACACAGCGCACAAGTTGAAGTGACGATGATTATTCTAACTATTATTTGATGCTAGTCTGTGATAATATTATTAGAGAGTGTGTTTCTCTGTTGACTCTCTACTTGGCAAACTGCAGTACCAATGATCGAATTCGACACTATTTTACATATCGGTGCAAATGTGAGCTAATATTTTAACATTTAATCAACATTTTTGCAAACTAATTTTCGAGTCAAATCAAGACAGTTTTTTTATTGATAGATTTCAAAAAATATATACCAAGAAGCAAACAAACAACAACAACAACAAAATCGAACGTCTAATCCGCAATGTCACAGAATGATAATTCGACCGTGATAAAAAAAACAAAAACAATTATTTATTTTATCGTCTGAGTTTGTTCTGTATTGTTTCGTTCGCGTTTTTGAATCAAGTTTGCAAAATTATATTATAATAATACAAAATGAGAAATATTGACCTGAAATTTGAAATATACCCTGAAGAAAGAAAAATATCGAACATTTGTTCTGAAATGTCATGAATAATAATTTCATCGTGCTAAAAAAACAGTTTTTTTTTTATTTTATCGTCTGAATTAGTTCCATTTTATTTCATCAGAGTTTTTGAATCAAATTAAAACATATATATATATAATAATAATAATACAAAAAAGAAACTATTGAATTTAAATTTGAAATAGCTTTCATTATGTTTCAGAAAATATATATCGAAGGAAAAAAAATATCGAACATCTAATCTAAAGCGTCACGGAAAGAAAATTTCGTCATGCTAAAAAAGGATGATTTATTTTATTATCTGAGTTTATGCCGTATTATATATCCTGTATTTTTTAATCAAGCTTACAAAATTATATAACAATAAAGCAAAATGAAAGATACTGTCTTTATATTCGAAAAAAAATTATGGAATTCCTGAACTTTAAACATTTCTTAAAGTTAATTTTATGAAGTTTCTAAATTGAAATAAAATTGGTATCATTTACAACTTTATTGAATTGAAATA
>JAPMOQ010057988.1:349401-384214 GCA_026543055.1 Argiope trifasciata
TTACAACTTTATTGAATTGAAATAAAATTGGTATCATTTACAACTTTCCATTTTAATGTGGTTTATAAATGGTTTTTCTGCAATAATATAATTTCTAAATTATTCTAAAGAAACTTAATTTTTTATAAATTGCAAACAGCACTTCTTTAATACTGATAGATAAACATGTCTATCTTATATATAGAGCTTTGAACTATTCCCCCCCCAAGTCGAAATTCACAAAATTTATGCCAGCTTAAAGGTATTTTCATCTTAAAATGATTTTAACACTAGATTTTTTTGATGATTTTTAAAAATATTAATTAATGTAGTTTTATTAAAATTATAAAATCATTTAAGTTTTGTTGTTCCAATAGACTCACATATGTTGTACTCATTGTGAACATTATTGCTTAGTAATTTCCATTACATCATAGTGCTACTATAAATGAGAAGTTTCCTCTGGTCCCTATATTGTTCTTGTATGAACAGTTAAGACAACGTCGTAGGAACAATGGCAGACGGTTGTCCCGTTCTGGTCATGTGATTTTCCGGAAGTAGGCGTGATCTTCTATTGTGAGCAATAGTTAGCATCGTGTGAAATCACCTTTATTGCTTTTATCAATTCATATTTTCATCCATTGTTTTTAATTATGGAAGGAAATCACGTGATTAAATGTTTGACCAATCATTGAAAACGTTTTGAATTTTAATGCAACATGAAATTTATTGTTGGAAATTATGCAGGAAATAGTTTTTTAAAAAATTTAAGCATTCAAGAAAATATGCATTATAGTTGCTATATTTTAAGAGACATTATTAAGAAGACAGTTTTTAAATTTTAAAATCATATAAAAAAGGGTTTTTAAGCAATTATGTTTTTGGAAACTATCGCTTAAAAATGTAAAAATAATGCTTAATTTTTTTAAATAATTAAAGTCGTATAAAGTTCTATATGAAGTGCAAATTTACCTTTTCCAAAAATCGTTCGTTGCAAATTTGGTGGATTTTTGATTTTGTTTTGAATCGTAATCGTAATCTTAAAAATAATTCTTTCTATTCCAGATTATTGCTGTTACAGGAAAGTAATTCTGCAGATTTTAAACAAATAATTGCAAACGATATAATTTTTTATTATTCTAACAACTGCAAACATTTTATTCATTTCATATTCAATGAATTATAAAATAAATTAAATTATTTTATACATCATCGATTAATGCATAGTGATTTTTAAAAAAAATTTAACTGAATAGGATATTTTACCTAACATAGCATGAGATATTTTGTTTGATATTCTTAAAAAAACTAAAAAATAAAAGAATAAATTAAACAAAGAAATAAATTAAAAAATCGATTTGTAAAAACACATTTTTATCAGTAAAAGAGGGTTAAAAAACTACTTAAACATATTTATTCAAAAAAAAAAAAAAAAACTATACTATCAATCTTGTAAAAAAATGTTCAATAATACATTTTTAAAAACACAAAATATAGCGGAAAATATTTTTCTTTTCAAAAGTAGTTTGTTATTCATAGAGAATTAAATCGATTAATTTCATTGCTGGAAGTTAATTTAACATAGATATTAGTATTAGTTATTCTTTTAGATATTATTTATATTCATTTTTATAGTTTATCGCAATTGTGTCTTTTTTTTTATTTAAATTGAACATAATGTAACTTTGCCTATTTTTGATTGTGTAAATCGGAGATAATTTAAGCTAAAATAATTATCAGTGCTTTTTAACAAAATATCTAAATTGGACTTTAAAATGAAAAAGAATAGCATACTC
This sequence comes from Argiope trifasciata, assembly GCA_026543055.1. Taxonomy (NCBI): domain Eukaryota; kingdom Metazoa; phylum Arthropoda; class Arachnida; order Araneae; family Araneidae; genus Argiope; species Argiope trifasciata. Next base: position 351,177 of record JAPMOQ010057988.1, read on the forward strand.
AACTTTAATTATGAGAACCTATTAGATTTTAGTTAATAGATTCTTCTAGAAATTTTATTAAAGTTAACTTACATAACAGCTGATAGAAAGCAAACATAACAAACATTTACATTAAAAAAACATTTACTTATTACTTTAATTAAAGTGTTTTATTATACAGTATTAATAATACAAATCTTTATTATTATTCCTAGGTATTTTAGAATACTGGCCAAAGATCATGCTACTAGTCATATTTCATTCTAAAATTTCAATTATTATCGAATGGTCCTTATCGGCATTTTTGAAGTGGAGTTCAGCAACAAAAGCAGATAAATAAATAAAAAATATATTCTGAGAACAAATTAAATTTTATAGACGAAGACACCATCGTAATTACCATATTTTAAAAGAAAATGATAAAAAATGCCGGTACGTCAAGCTTTGACTATCATAATGTTTCTACATTGTATTGGAATATTACTCAATAATATTGAATGAAAAATTGCACTCCTATCTGAAAGAATAGAATACTTAACATATTTTTCTGTCATTTAAATATTTATTGGTGCCATTACTTCATTAAAAATCTTTATACTTTCTCTAGTTAATTAGCCAATCATTTCCGTAAGTGAGGCAGACGGATAATAAGACCAGCAAACGATTTACATATACTAATAATAAAAACGGCTCTTTCCATTTCAGACTATTGTTAATTGCAGATACATTCCTGCAGACGATAGTGAAATGTTCCATCGTTCGAAAAACTTGTTCGAATGTCACGAGGAAAGACAGCGGCAATTAATACCTAACCCCATTAAAGTATCTCACAACGTAAAAAACGATGTATGTGGAGAAAAAAAAAAGAAAGAATGTCTTTCATTTGGAAACGAAGTTAAAAAAAACTTTTTCATGTTTTTTTTTTGTTTTTTCCTTCCTTCAAACAAGTTGCTTTCACGTGAGAATCCCTTATTGAGGTCGTCGGAAGAAAGATTTCTTAGGTAGAATAATAGGTAGGGTCTACTCTCCATATTTCTATTCTTTTATTTTTTGAACTCTCTCTATTCGTTTTCCCACGGTCCTATAGTTTATAAACAGCTTTTTTCTTTTGTAACAAAATGGTGTGATGATATTTCAAGATTTGGATACTATGTTGTCCCCCACCCTACTTATATTTTATACTAATAGCTATTCGTCACTTATTTTTGGAACAGAAGAGTATCAACATGTTTTTCATGGTTGATCTGCATTCTGCACAGGTCAATGCATACTGTACAAGCTATTTAATGAGATACTTTTTCAACAAGACGTCCTTAAAATGCATGAGCCCATTGAATAGTTCATATAGTATTAACAATCAATAAAGTAATAGAAATTCAGGCGATAGTTAAAAATATTAGAAATGTCCTATTTATGCATTTCCCTTCCGTTCGTCACTCAGCGCATTCATTTTTTAAAAACTTCATCACTGACAACTTCAGACTTAGTGGGAATAAATCCCCATGATAATCTTTTTCAATTTTCAAGGGCCATTGGCTTCTACGAATATATATGTTTTACCATTTTATGTTATTGTCTTTCTAAAAAACTTTCTACCTTGTGTTATTCAGTCTTTTCATGTAATTTCTTTTGAGTTCCTTGAATACAATTATATTAAAATTGCTTCTATTTCATGATTGGCAATATTTTCACCATATGATCGGCGCAATTTGGCCAAGATTGGCTCTTGCGCCACTAAAAATCCCAACAAACCAACCTTTCATTCGTTACACGAAGTTAGGATATTTTTTATTATAAGTTTGAAGCAATACTACAATAGAACATTTCTTGTGTTGTGTTGCTCTACAGGTCATTATATTCTAAATAGTTTGAAAATATTTTAAACAGATATTCCAAAAATACATATATTCATTGAATATTGTATATATGATCAATACATTTGGAATTCTGTGAATCAAATCAACAAAAATTAAGAGTTCCATTAACAATTTGAAGTATTCAAATTATTCTGAAGTTAACACATTCCTTTTTTTATCTGTAATAAAATGATGCTACAATATTTTAAACATTAATAGATTTTTCACTCATTTTATTTTAAAGTGCACATTTCTGTTAATAAGTGAATCTGGAGGGGGAAAAAAGAGACAGCTTTTCAGAATTGACCAAAGTTTTTAAGGCAACAGTTTGATACAATTACAGTTTGATACTGTTTTGGTAATTAACAGACCGTCCTGGTATGTGAGAGAAACGATACGTAATAATGTTTTTAAAATTAAAATTAATATTTATGGAGTCGAATTATCATTCTGTCTCTCTCTGTATATATATATATATATATATATATATATATATATATCCACTGAAGTGACAAAAGTCATGGGATGACTGTTAATATCGTGTCGGTCCTCCTTTTGCCCGGCGAAGTGCAACAACTCGACGTGTCATGGAGTCCACAAGTCGTTGGAAGTCCTCTGCAGGAATGTTGAGCCATGCTGTCTGTATAGACGTCCATAATTGGGAAAGTCTGGATGGTGCAGAAGTTTGGGCACGAACGGACCTTTCGATGATGTCCCATAAATGCTCGACTGGATTATATCGGGCGATCTACTTGGCCAGATCATGCGCTGGAATCGTCCGGAATGTTCTTCAAACCAATCGCGAACAGTTCTGGCCCGGTGACATGGTGCATTGTCATCCATAAAAATCCCATCGTTGTGTGGGTACGTGAAGTCCATGAAGGGCTGCAAGTGATCTGCAAGCAGCTGAACATAACCATTTCCAGTCAATGATCGGTTCAGTTGCACCAGAGGACCGAGTCCATGCCATGTAAAAACAGCCCACACCATTATGCAGCCACCACCAGCTTGAACAGTGCCTTGCTGACAGTTTGGGTCCATGGCTTCGTGGGGTCTGCGCCACACTCGAACTCTACCATCAGCTCGTAACAACTGAAATCGTGACTCATCTGACCACGCCACGGCTTTCCCCTGGTCTAGGGACCAGTCGATATGCTCACGAGCCCAGGAGAGTCTCTGCAGGCGATGTCGTGCTGTCAGTAAAGGCACTCGAGTCGGTCTTCTGCTGTCATAGCCCAAGGAAGACAAATTTCACCGCACAGTCCTATCGGACACGTCCATCGTACGTCCCACATTGATTCCTGCAGTTATTTGACGAAGTGTTGCGTGTCTATTAACATTGACCATTCTACACAGACGTCGGCGGTCTCGGTCGTTAAGTGCAGGTGGTCGCCCACTGCGCTGTCCATGATGGGATGTGATGCCTGAAATTTCATACTCTCGGCATACTCTTGATACTGTGGATATCGGAATGTTTTATTCACTAACGATATCCGCAATGGAATGACCCATGCGTCTAGCTCCAACTAACATTCCACGTTCAAAGTCTGTTAATTCTCGTCGTGTCTCCATAAATCACGAAAAACCTGTTCACATGAATAACGTGAACACAAATGAAAGCTCTGGAAAACGAACTGCGCATTTATACTTTTTCGCTGCGATACTACTGCCATCTGTATACTTGCATATTGCTATCCCATGACTTTTGTCACTTCAGTGTGTGTGTGTATATATATATATATATATATTGAATTTATATACATGAAATAATAGAACTCATTAAATTTAATTAGTTTTTAATACTTCGAATAGAGTTTTAGCAATTAGTAATGAAAACTGAAATCGACGGGCAGTAGCTCAATCGGTAAAATGCAAGAATTTCAATATTTTTCACGTGAAGGTGAAGAATGTGAATTCAATTCTTGCAAAAAATCAATAAATTTTTGACACTTAATAATTTTTACGATGATTATTTAATAAAAAGAAACTAAAAGGAAAAATATCTTTGTTGACCTAAGTAGGAATTGAATTAAAAATTGTCTTTTATATTACCTGTTATTATTACAAATACACACATATACAATTTATATTTAATTCGATTTTATAATGCAATTCTTTTTTGCAACAAATCGGTGTTACAATACTTTAGTATTTGAAGATTCGATCACTTAATTATCATTTTAAAACTATTTTTATTGTAACTGAAAAGTTATAAATCTTACGCCTGAATAAGTTTAAATCCTTACGTAAATTCGTTTTATTTTAAACTTTATATCATTATCGTAAGGAAATCAATTAATAGAAATATTTGTTTTGTATTGATTTCCTCACCCTTTATCAGACACCATTTCTAATTTATTGCTTAAAAATACAGAACTGTCAAATCCGATAATGTTTATTTCGAATTCTTCTACAATTCGAATTTTTTGCTATTTTTTTTAGTTTTCTGTAATCATGAAATTTAAATATTCGATTATAATTCAAATATCATTCAATGAATTTGAAACCAAAACACAATTTTTTAAACAGTATTATGTTAGAATAGATTTTAACTGTAAAATTTGTCTGTATTTTTTCTCTTTAGGTTTATAAGTGAATATATTTTTTAAGGTTCTTAATTGCTGAACTAAACGCGACTGAATATTACAAATGTCATTTATCGTATTTACAAGGGGACCCACAAGGTATGTTGCATTTAATATTTACAAATTATGATAGAACATGTTAAGATGAATGTTTTGATGTGTAACAGGTGGATAATTAGACTATAAAACAGTCTAATCACAGTCGAGGACTCTAAATGTTATACACCAAAATACTCGTCTCAACGTGTTGTATCGTAATTTGTTAATATTAAACGTTGTATACCTTATGGCTTTGTGTTTTGTTGTATAGTTATTATATTCACAATGTTGTATAATATTTGTGTTAGAGAAATATTGTTGTATTAATGTATTCATTAAAAATTAATTAATTCCATATAATTAAAAAATTTAATATAATTTTTTTTTAATTTAAAAGTTGCCTGATTTCTAGTTTTTTTTTTTCTACATAAGTTTTTTCAATGAATTTTTCAAAAAACTGTTGATTTATTCTCAGGCTAGTTGAAAGCCATGGTATAATTTTATTTAATCAATTAAGTTACAAAATAGTTTTTATTACAAAAGTTTACTATCCGTAAGATTTAAATTTAATTAATTGATCGAGAAAGTAATACTGAGGAAAAAGATACCAACACTCGAAATGATGATTTATTGAAGATAAATAATATGTTATATCAGTCGAAATTCAAGAAACAGATTAATATATTTAATTCATACATTAAAAAGTTAATGAAGACTTTTTTTTTTATTATTCTTAAAAGCGCATAATTACTTACTATTAATTTTCTATGAAATTCATTGCTTTTATTATTTTTAGAATGAGTAATACAAACAAATATCCTTTAAAAAGGTTGTTATAATAATTAATTGTTGTTAATTTATATATAATAGTTTCTAAAAACCAAAGGAATATTATGTCTATTTTTTAAATTCATTAAACTAAATGTCTTAATTTAGTCAAATAATTTTCATTTTTAAATAAATACTACTGATTTATATTTATTTTAAAAATAGCAAGAGTATTATTAACGGCAAAATTTTCTTCACGGTTGAAAAAGAAATCTTTCAGTTCAGATAGAATTATTCAGAATGAAATGAACTTTATCCCATCCTTTAAAATGGAGATATAAAGCATATTTAGTAGATAATAATATTTATTTAATGTTCTTATAAACAAAGAAAAATACATAATCTTTCCAAGTGAAATAAGAAACTTTTATTCTTTTAAAAATGGAACGAAATGTATTAAATCTTTCATCTTAAAATCATTTTTTTTTTCAGAATGAAATGCAATTTAATTAATTTTTAAGAAAACGATTTAAAAATTATCAGTTTTTTAAATCTTTTCAATCAAATGAAATTCATTCTAGCTTTCAAAATGGAAATGAGATATTCCTTTTTATCTTCCAAAATGAAATAAAACACAATTAATCTTTTTAATAAATGAAATTTATTTAATCTTATAGGATGAAATGAATTATTTGAGAATGGGATGATATGCATCACGTTCTTTAGAATAAAATTTTAGAATGAATTGATAAACATTTAATTTTTTTAAATAAAATGAAATTTAATTAATTTACCAGATTGAAATAAGTTACATAATGACATGAAATGTATCTAATCGTTTCTGTAATAAGGTAGTAATTTAACGTTCCATTTTTGAAAGGAAATAAAAGCAGTTGTATCTAGAAAATTCCACGCTGAATAGAATAACGCATTGTAATTAGGGCAATTTTGGTTTAGCTATGATTAGATATGATAGTCTTGAATTCTTTGTTTCAGTTTTCATTGTATCTTATCATTATCTAAGATTGATAACTCTATACGAAAATGACAATGAACTTCAATTTTGTAGCTCCAATTTAGTTTTTTTTTTTTTTTTTTTTTTTTTTTTAAAGCCATGAACTGACAAAAATTTAAAATGTGAGATTTGTTATTCTAAAAAAATGTTTTTAAACATCAAAACTTTCTACATTTAGATGAGGAATGTTTGACTAATATTGATAGTTAATTAGAATTTTGTTAAATTCTAGCATTTTTAATTTGATAACTCTTTTTAATCTCTTGATTTTTATCTGTTAGAATAATGTTTAAATTTGACATATAATTCGAATTTATTCTGGTTTTAGTCGAACATTGTTTTTTTTTGTCTTAGAATTATTTGATTAATTACATTCATTTATAACTTCTGTTTAGTGTAGTTGTTTTTTTTCCGCCTTCGAACAAACTTTTGAACTATAGCGACTGTTTTCAGTCAGTTTGAGATAAATCAGCTATAAAGAGATTACGTAATTAAAAAAGTTAATAATTAAATTAAATAAAACTTTAAAAAGATTTATAAACTTCAGATTTGTACTTTCTATTTTTCATTCTAAAATACACCTTTTGTATTTAAAACGATGCAAATTGTTTTTTAAAATTAAAATTGCTTATTATTTATAGAATTTCTTATTTAAAAAATTGTTTATTTTTAATCATATTTTTATTACTTTATTTTTCAAACTTACTTATTTTTACTTAATAATTGTTTATTACTTTGTAGAATTAATGACTTTAATTAAATAAGGAAAAATAAATCTTTCTTACAATATTTAACATTAAAATGTCCGCATACTCTTGTTGAATAATTTTTTTCTTTTAAATTTGAATTTTTGATTAAATTAACTTTTTTTGACCAGCTTTCAATTAATCTCTGCTGTATAATAAATTGTCAAATGAATTAAGAAATTTTTTTAAATACACTTCTCTGTTACGACCTTTCGTAAAAACACTTTCAAACTTTTTTAATTCCTGCAAACTCCCGTAAAATATTGCACAAATATTTCAAAATGACTATTTCCAAATATTGTCTAATTAATTAAATTAAACTATATTTCAGTTCACTTTTTATTCATCTCTTTCAAAGTAAAATTTTGAGAATATTAATCTTTCAAACGATTATTTTTTATAAATACATCATTAAAAAATAACATTTTTATGTATAACATATAGGTATCAAATATATATTACAAAAGAATAAAGCGATAATTTGGAAAAAAAAAAAAACTTTTTGATGTCATCTCTTTCAACAAAAAATATGCTTTAGGTTTGAGAATTCAGGATTTTTTTTCTATCTGATCATTTCCTCAATAATTTATTTATAACTAGCCGCCTTTGGCGACCAGCTGGTTCGCCATGAATAATGCGTTCTAAAATTTTCAATTAAATCATATATTTATTTGCCAAAATTAAAGAAATAGTTAAAGTTAAAAGATTCAGTTATTAGTAGTTAAAGAGTCGGTAATTTTAATCGGAAAAACATTTTGAGTTAAATGCTCTAAGAATTTATCGATTATTCTTACCAAATATTAAAAAATGTTTTTTTGGTGATATTGCCGAAATGTTAAATATGTTTTTTAAAGAAAGCGAAAAAGGGAAAAAATTATTGAATTAATGATACAGATATTGCAAACGATAATAGAAATATGCCATTAAGTCGGGATTCCAATGCATATCCTGTCTAAATTCGATCAGGTTTACCGTAAAGAAGATTTATTGAAGTAATTATTTAGATATTGCAAACGATCATACAATCCTTTGCTTTGCATTTATTTTTTTAGAAAATATCACATTTTATGTTTCTTTTATTTTATCCGGTCACGTGCTAAAAGTTGCATATCTTTAGATTTGATTTGCGGTGATAGTTGTTTTTTTATTTGAACTTCCGGCATTGTTTTATTTTATTTTATCCAGTCACGTGCTCAAAAAAAACATGGTTAAAATATTTCTTTAAAAATTCGCTAAAATTAGAGGCTTATGTTATACATTAAAACACTGATACCATTAGAAAGCTAATTTTTTTATCTTCAAATTGATGTTAAAATCATGTTTGTCCGATAATATTTTCGGAAGTTATAGCGGAAAAACGTCGAAATTTCGCTTAAATTTTAATTAATTCAAATTCTAATTAAAAATTCGAAAAAAGGGCTCCGAGGTGCACATTCCCGACCTCCAAGGTATACATGTACCAAATTTGGTAGCTGTAGGTCCAACGGTCTGGCCTGTAGAGCGCCAACACACACACACACACACACATTGAGCTTTATTATAAGTATAGATAAACCTTATGGAATTATGCTTTGATTTTTTATAATAATATACCGATATTTTTTAGATTACTACGATTTTCACTTTTTAAAAAATTAACATAAAAAGTACAAGAAAAGAATTTGTAACTTTTGGAATATATTTTGCTAATTACAAAGCAGTTATATTCTACCTAATATCCAAATCATATATCTTTAATTGTTTATTAATTTTTACAGAAATAACCACAAAATCTTCGTTTTTTAAAGCTATAAAAAGGCTTCCATTTGAATTCTTGATTTTAAAACTGAGTTACAAAATAAGATACTTCCAAAAGTTTTAGAAATAGAATTTTTAAGATTGGATACTCATTTGTTCTATTGAAAGCACACATATTTAGCCATATCATCAAAGAAAAATCAGAATATTAAAGATTGGATACTCATTTATTCTATTGAAAGAATACATATTTAATCTTATCATCTAAGAAAAATCAGAATTTTAAAGATTGGTTACTCATTTGTTGTACTGAAAGTGTACATATTTAGTCTCACCATTTAAGAAAAATCAGAATTTTAAAGATTGCATTCTCATTTTTTCTATTGAAAGTTTGCATATTTAGACTTATCACTTAAAAAAACTATTTAGACTTATCATTATACCAGTTCAGTCTACAGAGAAAATTACTCGGTAGAATTTCAAGAGGAAAAATACACTTAAGACGTAGTAAATAAAGAAATCCATATATCTTTTTATAATCAAAATTTAATAAACTTTTACAATACAATATACAAATAGCTATACACAACTACAAGGACGGTATTATAATGATATGATTGTTTACTATTTACAAAACGTACACATTTGGTTAAATGCATAGACAATCATAATAACAGCAAATATTACAATCATTCACTTATGTGCTTTCATATTTTTATTGTCTACCAGATTTGGTTGTTAGATAAGAAAGATAATGTTTATTATTTTGCACAAAATCTATCTCAATATTTCGTATATAATAGCTAATTTTAAATACGTTTTTAACATGAATATATTTTACTGACACGAAACAAGTAAAAAATACACAAAAATTGATGTGAATGTATAGCTTTTTTTGAAAATTTTATAATATTATTTAAACAAAAATGTTAAATATATTTCTCCACTGATTTCAAGGAATGTTGAAAATGGAATTAACACGTTATCACTTAATGTACGTGAAATATGGAATAACAATTTAATTCTGGATTTCAATATGTCATTGATCTTACAAAAAAATCATAGAAAAACATTACAACAAGAATGGTTTGTACAATCACATGACATGACCAATTCATATACCACCATACAAGTCAACCCCTTTTTAAAGGTGTTAAAAAACCATGCCATCACTTAAAGACGCATAACTATATGGTTACTGTCTTTTCGAATATTGAAATCTTCAGCAATTTTGCGCATGCGTCAATTATTTCTGACGTTGACGAAACAGAGACGGGGTGAAAAGGATATTTTTTATTAAGTAATATGTATAGAAACTTGGTGGCCTCGAGGTAAAACAAATAGTGCGTTAAAAATCAATATAAGGGAAAATGTTACAAAAGAAAAATGTATCGATCAAAGAACTGTGGATTAATGTTCCTCTCACTTATTTCGTATCATCCCTCTAAGGAGTAAAATCTTCCAAAAGTCATAATTAAAGGATTCTGAAATGAATAGTAAATGATACGCGCGATGATATTCATCACGTGACAATAATATCACTGAATTATATCAGCATGAAGTATAAACATCTTCGAGAAAATATGGTTTTTGTTTTTCAATTTAATATTAAGAAATAGTTTCAACAGAAAAAAAAATATTCGTAAACAATTTTAATTAGTCCAGAGAAAAACACTTCAGAAATGTGCTTTTTTTGCAACTTATTTATATTTTCTCATACATACTCAAAAATATACACACAAAAAAATACTAGAAAACTTATATAATAAACATACAAAAAGCAATGTTTCTAACATACGTGACCATTATTCATCTTTATGTACAAAATTAGGAACATTAATTTGTGTTGAGTTTGTTTCTTAGATGAAATCAAACGAATGTAAAAAAAGAAAAAAAAATACAATAATAAATAGAAATAAATATAAATATCGCTGAAAGATAGGATACCTTTGAAGATAGATCTTCTTGATGAATATTTACAAAAAATACAAAATTTCAGCATATCGAATAATTTACAAAACGTTTTATCATTTGCATCTCGATTTATGTGATAAAATGTCTTCGAAATATACTTCAAGATATTAAAGTGATGCCGAACATTTAACATTTAGATTGGTCTTAAAGTTTTTAATGTATTTATTTCAGAAAACATCCCTTTAATGATAAAGAGAAGAAAAAAAAGAACCATGGATCTGCCATAGCAGCATTAAAAAAATCCAAAATTTTATCAATAATAAAAATGCACAGAAATGCAGTCTATGATTGGTTTAAAATGTGTTACTATGGGTCTTAGTTTTAAAAATAAAGATTTATAAAATTAAACAAACAAGTTGTATTTTTGTTGCTAAAATTACTAATCATCGTAATTTAAAATTAAATTTTGCTCAGTTATATTAATTAATTTCAAATACGCCAGGATTCTATATGTAATTGATGATAATGTATCTTCCTTCGCACTTACAGTTAGAGATGGTCATTGAGCATAAAATCATGAATGCAATCAATCAATAAAGTCATCAATACAATCAATCAATAAAATCATCGATACAATCAAATTATCGATAGAAATATAACATATGTGTTGGTTTTTTTACAATGTAATGAAAATAGATCAGTATTACAAATCATTTACAGATGAGATTACAGTCGCTCTATAAGATAATTACATTGTGCGAATATTTATAAAAAAATTATTATTTTACATTAGCCAGAATAGAAAAAATTGAATGCATATGTGTTGGCACACATGGAAGCACAATATTTAATGATGTTAAAGATTAGAATTTTTAGTGATCTTATGTTAAGCTTGCTGAAGTAGACGATTCTACTGTTGTTATAGCAGAATTGGTCTGGCCCATGACAACCCGCCTATCCGAAAGGGTTTAAGACTTTGAAGGTCATTGGGGAGATAAGAATTATTTATTTATTTAAAGGCTCACAATCATCATCAAAGGCTTGCAATCATCAATTCCATCATCAAAGGCTTACAATCATCAATTCCATCATTAAAGGTTTGCAATCATCAATTCCATCCTCAAGAGCTTACAATCATCAATTACAACTTATTGAAAGGCTTACAATAAAGCTATAAAAGTCTACACTTACAAGACTATCTCCTTTTATTTGTAGTCTAAATGAAACAAAGTGATTAGATTTTAACTCTTATCATTCCTATGTCCGATCTCATAGTTGGATTACTAGCTATACCAGCGTATAGGTTGCATAGCTATGATATATATTTTTTGAATAATTATAATAAAAGCCGCAAATCATCCAAAATTTCCTCATTAATTTTTAGGAATTAAAATTAATCTGCAACTGACTAAACTAACTCTCTGCGAATTCTTGTACTTACACATGTATAATGATGAATCTCATTAATTTTTCGGCGTGATTAGGGTTGAAGTTTAGTTTTTTAGTGATATTAGAAAAAGCCAATAATCTGCTACCGAACATTCGATGAAGTTCAATGCATGTACATGAAGCTGTAGATGAACGAAGATTATTACTGCTGTACAAACATTAAAGAACATAATTTCCTTTATTTACAGTATAAATGAAAGAAAGAAATACGAACTTAATATTCAGGACTATCAGTGATGTTGGAAAAACTAATGATCTGCTGGGACAGATGGAAGCCCAACGTTTGATGATATTCAGAGCAGGATACATGGTACACTGTACTTATATAGTATACATGATTTACTTCATAGTATATTGTATTTAAAGCTGTATATGAAAGAACATTTCTGTTAAAACAAATCAATAGCATTGACGAATGAGATTTCTTTCATTTACAGTGTAAACGAAAGGAAATAATCAGGAATTTAAATGCTCAAAAATATTCAACAGAGCCAAAAAAGAAAAAGAAAAAAAAAAAAAAAAAAAAAAAAAAAACTAAATATATTTACTGTGTAAATGAAAGGAAGTAATCCGAATTTAATATTCGCGAATTTCAGCGAGGTTAGAAAAATTGTTGGCATAGACGGATATCCAATGTTTAATGATATTTATAGCATGGTATACTGCATTGGTTCATGGTACTTGTACAGTATATATGGTATACCACATATATATAATACTTTATATTGTACTTGAAGTGAAATTGTAGATGAAAGTACATTTTTATTGCAACAAAACACGACTTCTTTCAGTTACAGTGTAAATGAAAGAAAATAATCAGGAATTCAACAAAACTAAACATATACTGATGTAAATGGAAGCCCAACTTTTATGGATAACATTGAAAGATGGCGTAGATTTGTTGGCCCAGAGTTTAATTTGCCGGTTATTACTGCAATAATATAAAATGTGATTCTTTTATTTACGTTGCAAAAGGCACAGCAATCCCACAAATATCTTGAAGATCCTAGCTACTAATTGGACGATATGAAAGGCAGTTTTCGTGAGACATTTTGTTGCAAAATCACCTGCTCTTGCATACATAAAACAGGAATAACTTTTAACAAAGTCAACTTTTGCAGGCAGAATGGTACCAGCCATTCATTGTGCTTCAAGTCACTTTGATTTATCGTTTAAAATAAGTTTTTTAAGGTCACGTATGCAATATCACTTTGTTGTCAAGTCCCTTGGATCCAGGAGGATGTTCGGGACACCCTTTCACGTACCCGTTAGGGCCAACTGTCCCAAATTCTGGATCACAGAAAGTATAGTGTCTCCTCAGAAAGTAGACGACAATGATGGTCAAGACTCCAAAGCAAGACACTCCGATGGCCACCATCACAAAGTACACGGAGTTTGTGGATCTTTGAGGGCTCTCTGGCTTTGGTGGGGCTTCTGAAGAGTTTGTACCTACTGAAAGAAAAAATGAATTATTAAAAATGCAAATAAGAAGCACATTGAGAGACATAACATTAAGAGTTGGATTTCCTTTTTATCCAAAACTTAAAGGTAAAAATCAGAATTAATTTATTAAAGAAAAAATAAAGTAAAAGAGATTATTATTATTTTGCCAAAGTAACAAAGTAATATCATTTAAAACCATTTATAACCCAGTGTAAATCTTTAACGTTTATCAAAATATTATAAATTAACTTTGATAAATCTAGGAATTCTTATGCAAATATCTTATGTGGATGATAAAAAATTCTTACAATTATAACTTTGTAGATAAAATTTCAATCTTACTTTCCACACGATTTTATAAGACAAAGTAAAAAGTCAACTAAAATCGAAATAAAAAGAAGCAAATGTGTTCTTTTTTATAGCGAAATCAGCGTATTTCTTAAATTAAAATTATTTATTTTCATTTTAATAAATAGCATTACTAGCTTAGATGCATAATATATTCGCGCACGTATATGTTTACATGTATGTTTCTTTAAATTTTCCAACTGACATCACAATCCCCAATTCTTTGTTTTAGAAAATTTGGATCCCTAGTCGAACAAAAGTCTGGCAACCATGGTTCGAAAATTTGAGAATTCGTCGCCTAGGTGGTGTGATTTAACAACATTGGATTTCTTTTTATGAGTTTTTGAAATCAAAGGTCTATGTCAACAAGCATGCGCTCAATGAAGGAGGAAATACAACGCTGCATCAACGGAATTCAGTCACTTTATGCCAAAATGATCATAGAAAATTTCGACAATAGATTGCGTATGTCCCAGCAAAACAGTGAGGTTATTTACCTTATGTTTTATTTCATGCATAACCCTATCCTATAAACTTTACAATGGAATAAAAAAATAACTTTTTTTTAAAAAAAAGGTTAAAAATTTAATTTAAATTTTGTGATATTCCATTAAAACGTTCTATCGTGTAACGCTCCATTTTTACTAATCTTAAACTAACAGTTGTCAAATGCTTTTTAATAAGCTGCCAACGCTTTACTACCCGAATCATGACAAATTCAAATCTTGCGTTAATTTTGGGACATCCTTTACAAATTTAGAATAAGTTTGTAAATATACGGTTTCATATAAAACCAATTCTCTCAATGATATAACATTAAAGAATTGTAATTTCTTACTATTCAAACTTAATCATATTTGCGAGTGAGTGTTCTTAGAGCACTGAACTACTGTAGAAATCTTAATATTATTTACAGGCAAAATTTGAAAACAAAAACATAACAAGACAATGTGACCGTAAAAACCTTTCAAACATTATCATTCATACATGTAAACTGAAGTTCTAGACACATGCAAAACATTTTTGTTGTTCGTGCAACGTATATTAAGAAATATGTTAACACTATGTATGACAAAACCGAAAATAATTACCAAAATTATAGTTCTGCGTTGTACTTGTCGGTACAACAGGTGCAGCTTTAGCATTGCACATGTTTTTGTCACAGCACATGAGTGTGGGCCAATTCCTATGCTGGTCCACTGCTGGTCTTCTGTTTTCGCACAACAGATGTGTCCTTCCAGATATGCAACCTCTGACCAATGGGTCCGAACCATCCTGTCGGTCAAGATACTGGCTGAAGCACAGACCCGTGGTACTGCAAGTTCGCGTACCTTCCTCACGACATGCTAGAGTTGAACAGGCACATGATATCATTCGACCTGAAATGAATGAATGATGCGAAATTAAATTTAAAATAATAAAAAATAAAATAAAATAAACGATTAATTGATTGATTGTCGGATTTTGAAATTTAATGTGTAATAAAAAATATAGAAACAATCATGTTAATAAAAGTAAAAACGTTAAGAAAATATTAAGATAAAAATGATAATATTTTGAAAATAATAAAAATATTCAGAATAAATTTTTAAAAAGTTTTAGAAGGACTTTGTGACATGTGTAATTTATTTTGATAAAAAAAAACATTCGAAAACAGAAAAATTAAATAATTAATCCTAACTAGTAAAATCAATTACAATGGAAGTTTCGACTTCAATTTGTCAGAACACAATTTTTTAATTAGTTAATTAAAAAGTAAAAATTTGGATAATTTAAAAATCAGAAAGTAAATAAAATTACTCCAAATAAAAATATTCAAAATTAAGACCAAGAGAGTGCCGTAAGAGCTCTAAGTTATACTGAAGTTATAAATAATTTTTTTCTTTGTTCGGTGTTTTAAGATATTTATATAGATATAATTATATTCTGAAAATTGTCTTACAAAGTGTAGTTAAGGTGACCGCCCAAGTCAGCACAAAATAATAATAATAATAATGTTAAGTTAGTGAGTTTTTTTTTTAATCTTAAATTTAACATTTGTCTAAGTAATACAAAACAAATTGAGATTCATTCTCCTTTCTGATAACAAAAATACAGACAAAATAAATTTAAATTGGATATTCCTTATTTAAAAAAAATTAATTTTTTTAGTCTATTATAGAACTGTTATTACGATGACGAACACATTCATTTCATACGAAACTACTTAGAACATAGAATAGAGTAATAATTTTCTAAACAATTTCTTAAAGGGGAGGGATAAAAGAAAAGAAAAAAGAATATTCTTTTAATCGATTAGTAATACAGCGATAGAGCAAAAGCAAAATAATGATATAGCAGAACAAAATGTAACATGCTATTTTGATCAAACGGTAATAGAGCTGCTAGGAACATTATTTAATTCTAATTCAAAATGGAAAATATAATTTAAAAAATTCCTATGCGAATAGAAGGAAATGTTTTTAATCGTTTAATAAAAAAGAACGAAAAAACATTAATGATAGGGCAAAATGAAGTGTATATTTCTACGTGTATCAAACTATTAAAAACATTATTTCTTTCTGAATTCGAGAGGCTGAATTAAATAATAAAATTTTCGTGCGTGCAAAAGAAAAATCGTTTGCTGTTGGTCTGACCGTCGAGAACGATGCGTGAGGTATACGAAGGACGCTATTTCGAGAATGGATTATTATTTTGTGTGCCTGCAAAAAAATAAGAAACGCGTGTTGGGATGGAAAATTCGGATGTTTTTCTGAAATGGCGCCTGTCTGACGGGGATCATTCAACCATAGATCGTTAGTACAGGAAAAACGTTCTCCATCCAGGTCCAGAAATAAAACGTGAGCTGAGAAATTGTCTTTTAACTGCCACGAAACCCGTTCCTAGAGACTTTTATTCCTGTTTCGAACAAGCATGAAAAGGGGTAAAAGAACAACACACATCATTAATCCAGATATTACGTAGAAAACAACAAAGCGCGACCTCGCCGTTGACGAGTGAAAATTGCAAACGATTTTTTTATTATTTTTTCCCTATCAGAATATAACGGTATTTAACATTGCACGTTTTACCAGGAAATAGAAATAAAATTGTGTTCTTGAACTAAGCTGTACAAATGAATTTATTTGAAAAGATTTTTTTTGTTCATTTCATGACACTGTCAGATGTTCGTAATCATCTGTCAACTTGATGGATAACTGGAAATTAAAAGCTTTTATTAAACTAGATTTTTCTTTGTAAAATAATGAGTTGAAAATAAATTAACTGTGATTTCTCTACTATATAATGTATCAATGCTTTACATTTATTTTTCATTACTGACATTCAATATACAATTTCATTAAATTTATTCAACGCTTTGTTTTATTTTGAATACTCATAGGACATTATTCCAAAGTATAATCTTATATTAAATGAAATAGAATCCTTTTCGATAATAGCGATGAAATAGAACGATGTTTTTTGCTTTATTATTGCTCTAAAGATAATGTAAAATATTGTTGCTTTATTAACGTTCTAAAGATGATGTAAAATATCATTAAGGAAATAGAATCTTTTTCAATAATAGCGACGAAATGGGATGATATTTTGTTTTATTAATGTTCTAATGACTATGTAAAATATCGTTATTATGATTTTGTTAAACAAATGGGAAGATAACATGAAAGACTAAGTTGACTGAATATTAAATAGAAGTCAAGATATTATCTCGAAATTCCGATTAAATTACAACAAAAATAAAGAAATTTCTATTCGTTTCGCTATGATCAGAATCAAACAAGAAGTATGTTCTAATGATTTCATAACATTTATATTTATTGAATTAATTCACAATTTTATATTTTTTAAATTTAAGTTATTAATTCTTCGAAAATAATCGAAATTTCTGGGCTAAAGATTTCAACGTTTACACGAATTTCACTTTTCTCACCTGTCTTCCTACAATATTTTCTGAATTATTTTCACATTTTTCGAATATTTTAAAAATACTTTGCATTTAAGCAAAAACATTCATGTTCAAACTTTTCAACATTACATAAATCCATTGTCTCGAATATTTCAAAAAAACTAACAAACTTGATAAGTTTTTTTTTAATCCTTAGATATGGAAGCAATTTTCATTCTACGAAATTCTCATTTTCAATGTCTCAAATCTTGCTTACAAGAAAAGAAAATAACTAAGTTCATTTTAAGTTTGTTTAAAATATTTTATAACAGAAGAACTATTCTTGCAGCATAAATATATGGATGTAATTTTAAAAGAAATTAAAATTCCATTCAAATTGTCTCTGACTAAGAATTATTTTTAATTGTTTGTGATAATTTGCGAAAGATAATTATTATTTCCAAATGTTCTAAACATTAATTTTCTTTCGTTTTTTAAAAAATAGAATATTAGGAAATATTTTCAGTAAATACCCAAAAAAATTTAATGAAATTTTTAATATTAAAAAAGTAGAAAGCTCTTTTTGTATTGTCTTTGATTTATTTAGATGTTCAAAGGGCAGATTAAACACCTACTAAGTGTTAGTTTTATCTTAAACCTTTTAAAGCATTCCTTACTTTTTTTTCAAATGTTGGAATATGAATTTCGGTATAACCAAATTTTAAACCACTTAGAACATTCCACGATTCGTTTGTTCCAAAAAGTTATATAAGAAATCGAATTCAATAAAAAAAAAAATTCAGCACAGGAAGTTCCATTTTCTTTGTTCCTATTACCATTAGATACTATTATACCTGCTAACCTAGTGATTTCCTTTAATTATCGAATTAACCTTGATTGTTTCAAAGGTTAAAAGAAAATGGAATTTGTAGTGAATACGTGAATACCCAATTGGAAAGTAAGAATGTGAATTTTGGTATAACCAAATTTTAGACATTTAGAGCATTCGACGATCCATTTCTTTCAAAAAGTTATACAAGAAATCGAATTCATTTAAAGAATATTTTAGAACAGGAAGTTCTTTTTTCATTGCCTTAGCAATTAATATACCTGCTAACCTAGTGCTTTCATTAAATTATCGACTCGAATCTAACCTTGACTGTTTCAGAGGTTAAAAGAAAGTGAAATTTGTTGTGAGCGCGTGAATACCCCCTTAATTGGTCTTAATTTGATTCTCGCTCAGGGCAGAACCTTCTTTAATGCTCAATTACGCGTTCTTCGTCATAATGGCGGTCTTTGTGCCTTTCCCCCGGCTTCTGTTTCATCGCGTTTAATTATTGAATGCATAATGCTTCGTCTCCGAGACCACAATTAGTCACTTTTTTTCTCACGACGTGCAGTCGAAAAATAAACTGAATGGCAAGAAAAATACGGCTTCTAAAATGTCGTTTGGAATATCTTCTGAAATATCAGTTGGACTGGAAGGGAGAAAAAGAGAGTGGTGTTGTGGATGATAGTGGATTGGTTGAATACCGATTTTGTTTTCAGTATTTGATATGTTTGTCCGGTTCTGGAATTACCCAGTTGTGGTTTGGGCCGGTTGGAAGAGCTGTTGCTAGGCTTGTGGATGCACATATTTTTCAGCGTATAGCTTTAAAAATTCAGTAAATTTTTCTGTCTGGATGGCTTGTCAACAAATTCAATGTCGAGACATTGAGAACATTCATATTAAATGTAAAAATTCTACAGGAAAGTAATTCGAGCCGAAAATGAAGAACGAAACAAAAGATCTTGCTTTAAAAGAAATCCTGAGAGTAAAAGAATACGAAAAACATATGTCAGAACAAAAATAAATAATTTCATAATAAGAACAATACACCATCATTTGGAAATATTTAAATTTAGTGAAAAAGAAATAAACGTTTCGTTTCTGCTTAGGTATATAATTTGAATTTCTTACTTTTAAAATTACAAAAATGAAATCTTTTACGTAGAAGAAAAAAAAATTAAAGCAATTTATGAAAGTATCTCAATGATTTTCTGGTTTTATAGGTAAAAATGAATTCCGAACTCTTCAATATATCAGAATTTTAGAAGAATATTATCAGAATCAGTATTTTCAAATCAGAATCAGAATCACATATCAGAATTTTTTAGCATTATTCTGTTTTTATTTTGTGAGATTATATTCTTGGCGTAGCACTCCTCAGAAGATTAACGCTAGAAACAAAAGAAAGCAAAAACTTGTAGGAGTAGTCTCCTAAAACTTTCTCGCATATTCTCTAATAAACATGTCATGCCAGACGAAGCCTTATATGACATTGGTGTGCAACGAGTTGTTACGAAATGTAAACTTTTGGCGTGGATTTAGCATTTTTATTGAATTTATCGTGTTATCTTTGGCAAGTTTTTAGGCGATTAATCCCTGGCATGCCGCTAATAGTATCTGAAAATCGAATTTGTGTTTAGGCACGTTTTTCCCAACCTAATGAAAAAAAAAAAAAAAATGTTGACGCAAAACTGCACTAGTTAAAAAAATTACGACAGTTACCTACGGCTTTCAGGATAAATTTCTGCGTGAATAAACATCCAATAAAATAGACAAATGGCGATTCTGATGCAATTACATATTGTAATTAAATTAGGTTTGGAACTTTTTGATGAGGAAAGTTAGAATAACTACAGAATAATTATGAAAATATCGTTTAGCTTACATAAAAGTGCTATGTAGGCAATGGATGATAAAAGT
Source organism: Argiope trifasciata (assembly GCA_026543055.1). Lineage (NCBI taxonomy): Eukaryota > Metazoa > Arthropoda > Arachnida > Araneae > Araneidae > Argiope > Argiope trifasciata. The sequence continues at coordinate 371,691 of JAPMOQ010057988.1, forward strand.
TTATCGTGTCCAGCTTTATTAAAAAAACATACTACAGCTGATTTTTAAAAAATGATAATTTTTCGATTTTAAAGCGAGGAACATATTAATGCAATAATAAAATATATAGCAAACAGTAATAATATAAACTAAAATAGTAGTAAATAAAATATATAATAGAATAGAATAAAAAATATAAATAATTTAACAACTGCAATGAGGGAACACAGGCTATTTGTAAGGCTCTTTAAATATGGAATGATATTGTGGTGATATCTTAATAAGTCAGACAACATCTACGGTACTGTGCAATTGCTTTTGTCCAGTGGCTATGTTACTAGGCTTTAGACCCAAAAGTCCCGACTTCTATTCCGAGTACATTTCACCTTCACAATATATAATCAACTATGATATATAATAATAATATACATTAATATAACAATAATAATAATATAATTAAATTAATAACTGCAATCAGGAAACATTTCCTCTTTGTAAGACTTTTAAAATATCCTTTTAAGAAGGGCAGATTCCACAACAAAAATCGTAACAATAAAAACCCACGATAAAATTTCTTTTAAAAATTACGTTTCGTGAAACTGCAAGACTTTTAGCTGTGATTAAAAATGTAGGTACTTTTAGGAGAAAAAAAAAACCGCTAAATTATATAGTAGAAATTAATTGCTTTAGGTTTACAACAGGAGTTAACTCTTCAATGCTAAGAAGTTTTTAAGTACTAGATCTAAGATTACGTTGTATGTTTTTTCTTGGAGCTTCATAGTTGCAAGAAGTTTTCAGAAGTTTCATAGCGAATTTGAAGAATTGTGTCTAAGATACGAAGTCATTAAGTTTGTCAATTATTTCATTTTTATAACCGTTATTAAAATTAATTAATTTTAATTACGCTTAAAAGAAAACTTACCACAAAGTACATAGGCGTGAGCCCATCTGTTAAAATACGAACTCGGAGTAGAAAACCATTCCTCCCACCTCCTTACCCAAAATTAAAAAAAAAAAAATCCATTTAAATTTAATGCTCATACGGATATATTCAAAGCTTAAGGTTTCTTTCCTTTTTATTTGATTAAAAGGTAATATAATTTTTAAAGAATTTTGAAAAAGCCAGTGTAAGTGAAAAACTCAAGTTTTTACCCACTTATCTAAACTTTTTTTTCTTTTTTACGTAATTCAGTTTCAAGAATATTGAAGACAATTAAGCTACAAGAAATACACATGCAATCATCCACACAAGCCATGACAATATTACCTTCTTTCTGAAATTAATAATAAGCTTTGTTGCCCAGTTATGTTAAAATGAAGTTAATACAATACAAAAACTCAGGAAATAAATTATTCTATTCTGAGAATTGTGATGACTTCTCTGCATTTGGAATAAAGAAATAATAAGGAAAAAATCAAGAAATTGTTTCAATATTTCGTATGTAAAGAAGGTTGCATTCGGAATAAGTAGATAGCACAGGAAATGAGATTTTTAATAATTATAAAAAATTATCAACAAGATAAATTAAAATTCTTAATGTATTAGTTGCTATATTTATGCATATGTTTAGATTGTCAGAGGTGAATAATTATTGATAAAAAATTTCAAGTACATAATAATAAACCTTGTGAATAAGTAAATTAATTTTGAAAATCCTAATGAATATAAACATAATGAAGTAAACAAATACTTTGGATGACGCCTTTTCATTTCCATTTTCAAAACATTAGTTTCTTATTGCACCACTAGATGGCAGCACAGTTATTTTAAATAAATGTGAAAACTTTTCTGCAGAAAATTTAATAACCTTAGAAAAGAGCCGAAATTATTGAAGAGAAAAACGATTTATATAGGCAAATTATTGAGAGAGAATGTCCAAGAAAAGAAATCAAGATTACGGTAGCTGAAAATAATTATTTCTATTTAATTAAATGTAACATAATAAAGCCATGTTTAGTTTTTTTTCCCTTTTTAAAATTAAAAGCATTTAGCTCATGAATTAAAAAAAAATCAATTCTCCTGTTTTAAATTTTGACTTTAAAAAACAGATATTTATTTTCATTCGATACAGATTATAGTAAATAGAAACTAAAGAATAAATAAACTTGAATTTGGTAAGTAATTTTATAAGCAATTTTTAAGACAAAGTTTTATGTAAATCACATAACAAAGGTACTAATTTCGTTCTTTAAAAAAATAATTCATGCCTTTTTTTTCCTCAGAATGTATGCACTTTTTTTTCCAAGCTAATAAATACTTAGCGGTTTTTTTAACTCCAAACATCGCCGCTGCAAAAACGCCAAATGATTTTCTTCTAAGTAACAAGAATTTTCTTTAAAGCATTTTTATGACAACTATTAAAACCTGAAAAGAAGGATGGGGGGAGGGAGAAAGAACTAATAACTCATCTTTACGCACATCTGCCTCTGAATCTTTATTCTAAACAATTGGCTCTTCCTCCGGATACATTAAGCAGCCTTATCCAAAAGAATGTTTAGCTTAAAAATCGTCTGACATTAAACAAAAAAAAAGTTTACCTTCTATGAAAAACATTATTCCCTACTGTTTTTGTTGTTCTTTTATGATCATTATATCGTGCGGCGGCTATTTAGTGTAGGCCAACAAAAAGGTCCTGTGTTTTGCGAGGGGGCAGAACGCGAAATCTCCGGTGCGTGTTACGGCTTAGCCCGGCGTCATAAAAGCAGAAAGGCCACTATTGTCAGCGACCGTTTTTATGCCAACAATTATTCCTTTTCGGAAAGGGTTACACATGCGAGGGTTGAGCGTAATAATAATAATGATAAACGGACTCGCAGCTTCTACGGCGCCGTCTCTTTTCGCTATTAAGTTTTTTCTGCTGAACTTAAATGCATTTTTTCGTTTTTTGGAAGGGTGTACGAAAATCAAGTTTTTTAAAGGTTAAAGATAAATGACTGCAGGTTACATATCTTGGCATCTTACTACTGGTTTGTATGCTCAGAGTCAATCATAAAGCATGCATTATAATTTTTGGTAGTTAAGGATACATTCTGTTTAGAAGCGATTTCTTTTGTTGGTATAACAATACTTTGTAACCGATTCTGTTCCCTGTATATGCATCATAATAAGGTACATATCAGTACCTATTAAACTGATAAAATATTTAAACCTTCTTATCGAAGAATTCCTTTGTACTTAATCAAATCGCTACAATCCTAAAAAACAATTTATAACTGAAGTTTAAGTTGGTTGGTTGGATTTTTTTGGCGGAAGAGCCACCTTTGGCCAAACTGCGCCAATCATATGGTTTGATATTGAAGTTTAAGAGCATTTACATATGAATCAGAAGAGTAGCGAAGATTAGTAGCGCCCCAGGAATAAGTAAATTATTTCGCGCCTAAGTCGTCGTCGTTTAGTATGATATAGTGAGGGAATATTATTTTCCCGCTCCGCCTTAAAATAAACGTACTAATGTTTTGTAACCATGACTGTATATATATCTAGTTTCTGTTGGTTATACCATTGATGTAAATATGAAATATTGTTTTCTGAAATGAGCATGAGAAATGGGAGAAAACTTTAAACCGTTTATAGGGTTAATATCAATGAGTGCAAATTCAAAAATCCCTTGTGTTTTGAAATAACGTCTTCTCCTCCGCTTTTTTTTTTCTTCGGTAAGATACTCAATGGATTTCAAAATTAAATTGAAACGACATATTTGATGAATGTAAATTAGAGGGAATTAATTATACAGGAAAAAAAATTGAAAGATTATAATAAGACAATATTAATAATTTTCATCTGTAAATGTGTTCTTCGATGGGATAAAAAGGTTTATTCGAAATAAATGTTAAAAGCATGTTTTTCCCACACAAATTCAAAATAAGACCATTAAATGGAAAAATTATGATATACATTAAGGAATACAAAAAAGTAGTTCTTTTTGCATGAGGATTAAATGTCCAAAATTGATTATTGATTCTAAAACAGACATTTCACTTCAAAATATATTAACTTTTAAAGCCAGGCAATAAATTCAAAAGAAAGCAAAGAAAATAAATCTTCGTAAAAAGTCAGTTAATCAAGGACGTCTAAGAATTTATTCAGTATTAGTTCTAACACCTTTTATACGCATGGCACATGCAGAAAAAAAATAATTCAAAAAGCAAAATAAGAATTGAAAATAACTCTAAAAATTATATCTAACTTTTAAAAAAAAAATTACATACATTATTCTTCTTCATTCTGACATTATTACATATATTTACATAAGTTAAACTCGGGGATAATTTAGAAATTTGGAAATAAAGAAGTAATATAGTTTTTTAAATTCAATTCCTACCTAGATTAACAATAAAAATTTATATTTTAGTAACTTTTTATTAAATAATTGTCAAAAAAATATTAATTATCAAAAAAATTTTGATTTTTTGAAAGAACAGAACTAATTTTCTAAGAACCGCATTCTTCATTTTCACGTGAAGAATACTGAAATCCTTGCATTTCATCGACTGAGCTACAGCCTGTTAATTTCGATTTTCATTACAAACTGCTAAAACCCTATTTAAAGTATTAAAAATAAATTAAATTTAATTAATGAATTAATATAAAAAACTGCATCAACATCAAGTATCATCTACTACAAGTGTAAAAAAAATGTATTTGAACTCGAGTGGATGAATAAAAAGTATTTTTTTAACGATTGAACAAGGAATATAAATAGATGTATAGGAGGAGTGTGAACTAATAGTAGGAATTAAAAAATTGGGACAACAATTCAAAACCGGAATGCCTTATCACCTTATTTTTTATACAAAAAAAGAGTTCCTTCTAAACAAAAGAAACATCATCAAGGAGCAGCACATATAAATACACCACTCAACGCCAAATCCATTTTTTTTAACAGAGTTATAAAAAAAGAAGTACGATGATGGCAACAATTTCCTTCTTAATATCTTTCAGCTTCACGTCCTCATTTTTTTTTTCTTTCTTTTAATATGAGGATTCTTAAGAGGAGGAAAGGGAAGAAGAGGGATTAATAACGATGAAAAAAGGGATTATTATAACCTATAACCCTTTTTTCCGTATCTCTTTAAAACAAAAGCGGAAATGAAGACCACCCGCAGTGCAGGAATCCGACATCGCCGTGGTTTCTGGAGCACTAAGTTTTGTATCCCCCCCCCTCCATTTTTCTTGCTTTAATTCAACGCTCTTTTTTTCCCTCCAATCTTTTTCTTTTATCAAACAGTTTGCAGAGATTACGGCATCAGAATTGCGGATTGTTTTTTAACAACTTTATGAGCAAAGAATAATAAATAAAATAATAATCTCAGTTGATACAAAATCCGAGTTGGTTAATAGTTTCAAGTGACCGCTTGCTTAATTTGATGGACCAAGAGATGTGCGCTGAAAAAAAGACTTTTCATACGATATTCCAACGAATTAAAATAGAGCTGCAGAAATACTATTTACTTAAAAGTAAGTTGGCCATGTTCTAAAGGGTGTCCCAACGCAAGATTTTAATTTGTTACCATTCATGCAGTTAAGTGTTGGCAACTTTATTAAAAAATCCCATTTGATGGCTTTAGTGTTAGCAAAAATGGGGTGTATATATATATATATATATATATATATATATATATATATATATAAAGAGAGAGAGAGAGAGACCGATAGAGAAGCCTCGTGATTATTTCAAACCGGTTTAAACTGGTGGATGATTTGAATTTTAATTAATTTAAATCCTCAAATTAAATCTCAAGTTAGATCGGCCCAATTTCTGTCTTAATTGTGTTCAGTTGATTTATTAGCATATTTAATGACCCTTTAAGATAACTTTTTATAAATATGGGTATAAGCAATAAGAATACATTATAAATAAAAACATAGTTCCACAAATTTTCGAAAATAATAAAAAAAAAATCTTTAAAATAAAAGGAAAAATGAAATCTGAATTTGTGAATTAAGACAAATAATGACTTAAAAAATAATGTTACCGCATGACCACATGAAACTTGCGATCGCGGATTTCATTTTTACTTTTTTTTTAATTTCGAAAATTTGTGAAACTATATATACTTTTATCTATAATGTATCCTGATTGTTTATATCCATATTTATAAAAAATTATCTTAAAGGGTCATTAAATATGCTAATAAATCTACTGAACACAATAAGACAGAAATTGGGTCAATCTATCTTCATAAAACTTTGATTTTATCTCACTATTTTATAATACACAAAATTTGAATGTTTGAAATATTTATTTATATATAGATAGACTAATAAAATTCTCAAACGATCTGCCGGCGGATTCCTTTTACACCAACTACCCTTGACAGCTGTCTTGAAGGAAAACGGTCAAGAAGTCAAGGTGACTAAGAATTAAAAAACACTCCGAGGTCAAGAACACAAGTGAATAACAAAATACATATTGCTAGTCATCTCCAGACAACAGCAGAGGATTTCATGAACTTAAATAACCTTTGTTTCGAAAGTAAATTTCGTTTTACATGATACATGTGGTTTTTACTTTCGTATAGGTAGTATAGAAAAAGTACAGTAACCGTCAAAACATTCGAACACGAGATTTTGACGAATTTCCACATTTTACCCCCTCCCCCCTCCTTCATTTGGAGAAACATTTTTTGAAAATGTCGTCTGCCTGTCTGTAACAAAGATAACTGAAAAACGCTGGTTGGTAGACGGATAAAATTTGCAATGCGATCTTAATACTAAACTTTACTTCAGGTTTTACACAAAATTTGATACAGTATCAATTTTTGAGTAAAAACTATTTGGAGCAAATCCGGCTGTTCGGATATGAGTAAATATGATAATTACAAATCGAAGAGATGGATAAATAAGCTAGAGGGTTAGTAAGTGCACAAATTTAACGTTCTATATGTCGAACACAGTTAAATTTTTAAGCCAATTTTGAGAAAGGGTTGCCGTTCTTAAAAAATTGAAAGCATTCTCTTCTTCTGCGGTCAGTACTTTTAGAAACATACAAACGCATAACAAATTTGGTAGGGATTTTTTTTTTTACTGCAAGTATAATTTTGTGTTAAAGTTTTATCTTAAACGACGGTAAAAAAATGTTCCTAAAATGAAAATTCTGTTTTCGGATACTATTAACAACATGCTATACTATTAACAATCGCCAAAAAAATCGCCAAAGATGGCAAAATAAACGAAAGAAAATTCTTAAATTCAAGCAAAAGGTTAACATTTCGCTAATACCATATAAGGCGTTCGATAGGATAAAACCTTTATTAGAAAATATATGCGAGAAAGTTTTGGAAAGACCACCTCCTTTTTTTTCCTCACATATTGTACTTGAAAGTAATGTCGATTTCAACATCGTACAGTTTTCTTCAAACTATCAACGTGAGTTGTGAATAAATATATTTAATTTATCGTCTCTCCAAAATTCTTGACCAAAGGTTTCCGCGGTTGGGTCAAGGAATTCTGAACTTATGAGAGACAACGGAAAAAATTATCGCCGACATACGGAATTTCCACACTACAACATGCAGACGTTAACACTGTGACCAGACATTTTTCGCGACGGAGTCAGTGATCCTTTCATTATGAAGGCAAGTCTCCGCCACTAGACAGCCATGATCAACCGCAAATAATATAGAAAAAGTATTTCTTCATTGAACTTCCTTGGAAGCGTTATTACTAAGATTTTTTTTAACATAAGGTGTTTTTTTAGTATATCGGCAAAAAACATTATAATCGACAAAAATTCGATCTCGAGATTTTGATCTGATATCACTAATCAAGACGGAATCTGTGATTCTTTCATCGTGAAGGCAAGTCTCCGCAATAAGATTACTACGATTCAGAACTGAAAATAATACAGAAAAGTTATTTCCACGTAGAACTGGTCAGGAAACGGCTGGAAAACCTTTTCGAAATAAGACATTTTTATAGTCTTTCGCAAATTAATTATAAATAGATAGAAAACATTATAATCGTTAAAAATAAGAAAAGAGATTTCGAACGAACACTAAATATCCCGATGGTATTTGTAATTCTCCCATCGTGAAAGCAAGTAAAAAATAACTAAAAATTATCACGCGCGAACTTTCAACACAAGTTGGCTTAACGCTCATGTCTGACTTTCCTACGCCATTTGCGGTAATGCAATGCAGATTAGAAATTTTTTATTTCCTTTATTCTACTTTCTTTTTAATTTAAAAGTACTTCAGAATGAATTCGAAAGATCGATTCATTAACAACATTTGATTTCAAATACATCAAACACTATGAAAATTAAAAGAATCGTTTGAAATAATCGATCGAAATTTTTCTAACCCTAACTTCAACTCTGTTGAGAAAAAAAAAAATCTGGAGTCTTGCTTATCTTTGGCGAGATTTGGCATCAGCTTTTTGGCGCGAAAGTTAATTTTGAATTAATAAAAAAAAAACCACTCAATGAACCGGAATAAAAAGTAGCTTATGCTCTACTCCTGACTATAATCTATCTTTGTGCTAGATTTCATCCAATTCTGTTCGGCCGTTCTGGCGTAATGTAGTAACAAACATCCATCCATCCAAACATCCAAACTTTCACATTTATATATTAGTATAGAATATGGATTTAAATTTCAGATATTAATCTATGTAATGAAAAAAAATTAGAACTTTATTTTAAATAAAATTGTTTATATTCCATATTTGCGATTAGCAAATTTTGATGCTGAAATTTGTAATTCGATACGACATTCATTATCATCTAAAATCAAAAACAACTAAATAAATAATCTGAAATTATTCTTAGTTTAAAACATTATAGATGATCATAAGCCAAATAAAAAGAATTCTGAAAAACATTTACATTCCTGATATAGCTGTAGGTGTTCTTTCGCCCTTTCTGAAAACGATTCCATTTATTAAAGAAGAATTCCAATTTTTTTCAGATATAACAGCAATAAAAAAATTTGTAGAAGATTCTGTCAAATAATACCTTATTACGATCTACATTCTTCAGACTATTTTTTTTAAAATTCCAAACTACTTATTTTATTGATGTTGCCAGATTTTTTTTTCATTTGATGATCAAAGAAATACACTCATCGCTTCCATTCTTTCAACAATTACTCCTCCTCCTATAGGTTATGGACGGTATTCAAAATAAAAGAACATTCCTTTAATAGCAAGTTACGTTTCTACGGGTCCCTTCACTTTAGTTACCGAAAAATTGTCATCGTCGCCATTCATCCTTAATGCTAAAATAATGACAACGCTTTTCGTCATGTTGGATGTAGAAACGTCGGCTACTACATCCCTATAATTTCGAAGGAGATGCTTCCAAGTATCCGGCTTCATTCCCTAGAAAACGATAGGTCCTCCCCCTCCCTAATGATTCTTTTCTTGTCCACGAAAGAATACAATCAACAGGTGTTGGGTAATGATTTTTTCCGCCGTCTGTTCGCATCGATGATCATGTGATTAGGGAATTTCATCTTTTTTTTTTTTTTTTTCATAAGTAATGTTATGGAAACTGTTGCCATTTTTTTTCTTTCCTTTCTCATAATCGATGCGTTTTGGAAATCAGAAATTGGTATTTATCGTTTGTTTTTTTCTTTTCTATTTTTATTAGAACTGAAATGATAAATATTAGGACGCAAACGATATTTTCTATTATTTGTAATATTTTTTTTTCCCCGAAAGAGTTGATTACATTCGTTAAACGCTGTTTAAATCTGAAAAAAAAAAGCATTTTTTTTTTTTTGTGGAATATTTTAGTTTTGATTTTCAGAAGCATTCTTCATTTCAGTGCTTGGATGAATTTTGGAATGATTTGGTGTTTATTTAGTTTAGAGTTCGATTGCTTTTATGCTTAATTTTTAAGATGAAGAATGAGTTTATTTAGTCTTTTTTATTCATAACCCATTTTGAAATCATTTTTTTTTTCTCCCTTAATTATTTTAATACAAGTATTTTGAGATTTACAATACGGCACTTTCCAAATCATCAAAATTTGTTATTTTCTTCCTTTTACATAATGACATTGCTTATGATTATTTTATAGTAGATAGACTGATACGCTATTTTTCGCAACTTAGGTTGGATTAATTAATTCAGAGAAAAAAAATTAAACACTTACATAAACATTGTATAAAACGATAAAAATTTATAAATTCCATTTCGACTGTTATTGATTGATTAAGTATTTAAGAAGTGAATATTCAATGTCAGATAGTAAAATCCTTGAAACTGCTGATCAATGATCATACTTATCGGTTGAGAAAAATCATTTCACTTTGTATATAGCAAAAAGTATGCATTTCAGGATAATAAGATAATAAGAATATATAATCTTTGTTTAGCAAATTGGAATGTCAGAGACTTTTAATTGTTGCCCTAATAGAAAGTTTTATCTCCTCTGATGTCTGAATGTTTTAAGAATATTCGTATAAATTAAAAATCGCAAACACTTCAAATGTTTAAAGGCAACAATTTTTTCTTCTTCTTTTTAATTGTAAATATTATCAAAAGTATGCGACCGAATGGTTGGAAGAATAATGAAAACAGTTATTGTTCTTCATAGAATTTCTTCAAATAATAATAATAAATAAATAAAAATGAAAGCATTGAAAAAGATTATTATTAAATTAAAAATTAAAGGTAAATATAACAGAAAATTGTTCTGTAATCGATTATACATATAAAGCTAATTTATTAATTTACTAAAGAAATATCTTGATATCCAATTCAATAAGAGATACGACACACGAATTTAAAACTTTATAAAACATAGTAAAAATTTGCAATAATTTATTTTTAATATGCTTTGAAATGTTTTTTATATGATGTTATATATTTACAGTAAGTATGATAGATCACAAATATGAATAGTTAAGCCATCGAAAATAGAAAAAGTCTATTATTCAAATGATTAAGGAAGGATTATAAATACTCCAAGTTAAAATTGTTAGAAAACTACCTACAGAAGCCAACTGCGTTTTAAATGATGGCTAAACCGATTGAACTTTAAAACAATCTAAATAACACCATCAACGACTTCGGATAATGATGTAGATTAATTTAATATAAAAAGTCGATCCAAGCAATTATGCTAAATAATAAATGTCTATGGTTAATATTGTTAGGAAAACTACAATCGAGGCCAATTGCTTAATCAATGCCTCATAGTTCGACTGAACTTTGAAAATAATTTAAATAATACCAGAAAGTATCCAGTTCGCATAATCAATGTTTCTGGATAATGTTATAGGTTTACTGAATACATTTTTTATATTCAGTTACAATCAATTATCCAAAACATCACTGAATTTTTAATTTTAACAATCTAAATACGGAATGCTACATGAAAACAATATCGAAGTCTAACTAGGCCGGACAGTTTCATCAAATATTAATTACTGAGAATAATCAGTATTAGATAAAGAAAATTTGTAAAAATAAATACTTTTAGCGCTTTTAAAAAAAATTATTTAAGTATTTTTTTGCCAAAAAACGTCAAACAATCATGACTTAAAAGAATGAATAGAAATTACTTCAAGAGTTATTATAGTCAATAATGAACCTTGGGAATGAACAAATTTAATTTGACCCTCAAAAAACATTAAAAGATTCCACTTATTGCAGCAGGGGGGGGGGAAACGATTGATCGGAAGTTGAAAAATATGATCATCAACGGTCGGTTTTTTACAAACAAATCTTTCCATCTCTCTCGCCAAAGATAAATTCATCGTAAATATATAATAAAAAAAATCTCAGAAAAACAATTCCTCTTCGATTAGTTTGATAGCCCCATAAATACCGATCACACATCTCAATTCCCTACTCTGTCATCTCTCAATCCCTCATCACTAGCTCAAGTAGCTCCATCCTTTCGCCAATCCCTCTCCTTGCGGGATCCCCCAATGATGATGACAGTAGTCATAAAGAACCGCGGGTCATCGTCCAGCGGCGATTTTTGCCGACTGACCTTCGGTGGGCGCCGATCCTCCTCCGGGATGGCCAACAATGGCTGGATTGTTAGGCCCCGCAATCACGAGGGTAATTAAAAAATGGCATTGAAAAAAAAAAATGAAGGAGGACGATTTAATTGTGAGGATTTCTTTGTAACGATCAGACCGTGCATTGTGAACGAAGGTATGCGAATGAAAAATGGATGTAGACTAGTACTTATTTCGGTTTTTGGAAATGTGCAAGAATTTCTGTAAAAATCTTTTGTAACGTCTCGATATACGATAAAATTGATGTATGAAACTTCTTACAATGACATATTAAAAATAATTGGTGGTACCCGCAAAGCGTTAACATCCATTAGGAAATATTAGCTTTAAGTTTAAGTCTAGATTCGACCCCATATGGGCATGGCATGTCACTAAACATCAAAGAAACATAAAAAATATTTAGAAATCATCAAAAAAATTCTATAAATATCTTCTGTAACGTCTCGATATACGATACAACTGATGTATGAAACTTCTTACAATGACATATTAAAACTAACTAGCTGTACCCGCAAAGCTTTGCTCGTGGTATAACATCCATTAGGAAATATTAGCTTTAAGCTTAA
>JAPMOQ010057988.1:384224-406293 GCA_026543055.1 Argiope trifasciata
TAACTAGCTGTACCTGCAAAGCGTTGCTCGTGGTATAACATCCATTACAAAATATTAGCTTTAAGCTTAAGTCTAGATTCGACCGGTTGTGGCATGGACATGATACCCAACATCAACAAACATAAAAAGAATAAAAATTATAAATCATAAAAAATAACTACAAAACAATTTTATTAAGCGCAAATTTAGAAATATTAGACTGTTAAAAAGGTAAAAATATCTTATGTTCAGAGGCAAAACAATTAATTAAAAATACAAAATAGAAAAGTGGTTTTAAAATTTACAAACATAGAAATAACTCATTCTACTCAATGTTTCACACATGTTTATCCTCTGTATAATCTGATATGAAAATAAAATTCACCTTGCTTCAAAATGTCTCAATGTAAACTATATTGGCTGTTGAGGTTTCGCACATATCTGTGAAAACCACAGATATTGCTGTTTTATACAAGCACGAATCGTAGTAGGAAAATAATTAAAATAGCAATTATAAAACTCCTTTTTTATTTTGATATATAATTTCAAAATACTAAAACATTTTCCATTAAATGCCCCCCAAAAATGGTACAAATACTTCTAATATCAGTTCAGTATTTCTCGAGTTTTTCTCTTTCAAACATACAGACGTTTTTAGGAGACTTCATTTTATACTACATATAGATATTCAATGCAAAAAAAATTGTATAAAGTGTACTGTATTATATACATAAAAATTCGGTCTCGTGATTTTCATAAACATCTGAATATAAAATCTAAATTCTTTCTGAATATGAAAAAAGGAAAATCTGTAGAATTTTACATTAGTCGATGTTTTTGTTCCTTTACAAAACAAAATTATAGGTAAACGAAGTGATTAAATCTGTAAAATATATGAAATTTTTGCATTAATTTTTGTACTAAATATAAGAAGAGAAGATTTTGATTTATTGATACATACTCGATTGCCTCTATACGAATTATTTTAAAGTACGCCATACTAACTTAACCCCCTTTACCTTTTTAACTAGTCAATTGGATTTCATAATCGGTGAAAATTTAACATAGAGTCTTAATTATTGCATTTATTTACTTACATTTCTCTAATAAAATAGCATATTTTAAATTAATGAAGATGTTAATATAAATTTAAATATGTAATTTCATAATAATGTAATATGCAATTTAAAAATAATATATTATAATTATTTTCTAACAATGATTTTTTGTTCAAATCTTACAGATTCAGTAATTCTGTTTGTGTAACGCTCATAGAAGTCTTTGAGAAAATTAAAAAATCTATATTATTTAGCTTTATAATTAAAATATTATTGAATTTAAAATAGCATTCTTAATACAAAAGTTTTACACTTTATGTAGGGCAAATAGAGGGGAAGTATATTAATAGGTTGAAACGAGAACTTATTATTATTTTTCATTCTTAAGCCTTGGCTTTATATCTTCCTATTTTTTATCATGAAAAATTATTCATTTTTCTGGATATTTTTTGTCAGTAAATACTATTGAAACAACTAATCAGAAATTATTTTCTTTCTTTTAATTTTCAGTCTTATTTCAGAAATTGAGAGATTAAAAAAATGCATTTACAATTTATTAAAAAAGTAATTGTATAAGATTTATAACACGAATAGAATAAGAATATAATAAAATGTAGTTAGTTATAATAAATAAATTTTAAAAAAGTAATTAAATATAGATTATATAAATCCATATATTAATTAAAATTCACTGATTTTTATACAAATATTATACAACAGAATAAAAAACACAAAGAATTGAATTTCTTGCGAGTGTAAGATCATTTAATTTTAAAATTAGTATTAATTTCACAAATATTCTTTTAATAATATGATAAAACCTAAGAAACCTCCCTACCCCCTAAAAAAGTATAATTTATTTCTTTGATAAAGCCTGAAAACAAAATACAAACTATGAAAAATTCCATTAAAACTATTTTGTTTACTATTTTACTATTTAAAAATTTTCTAAAGCATTTAAGTCCAGTTATTGATTTGATCATATATTAAATGCAGGTTTAATACATTTAGCAAGAGTTCCGAATACAATTATTTTGCAGAACAAAAAAATTAATAAATTGTGCGCTGCTTTTAGTAGTTGCCACGTTGAATTTAGTCTTCTATTTTAGGAAACTAGAGCAAAATAATTCATATGAAATTGAATATTTCAAACATTAAGTCATATTTTTAAATTGATGTAATTATTGAACAGAAAGAAGCTACTATGAAAGATAATTCAATTGTGATTCTTTGAATCTATCAGATGGTGGTAGGGGTTAAAAGAAAGTCATCTTTCCATGTATTTTTTAATTCAGTCAATAGATGGCAGCACCAGCATTTTATAATTGTAAATTTGGTGATAACCAGTTGTTTATTTTCCAAAAATGGATATAAAAACCAAGTACTTTATGAATTATTATTTATTGAATGAGCATCAAAATCCACTATTAGTATGGTATCCCAAGCTTTTTCTTTTTTTTTTTTTTTAGTTTTGGTTAAAGTACATGCACATCAGAAAAATGAGGAAATTTAAATATTGTCTTTTATCATTAAATTAGTTTTCTTAAAATAACACCAGTAAAGAGAATTTTAACAAACAAAAATAATAAAATGCTTTAATGATTAAAAAATTTCAGTCTGAGTTTCAGTTACGCTACCGTTTACAGCTTGTTATTGAAACTTCGTCGTGATTTTTTTATGGTAATCTCAAACTTTAACTAAAATTTTAATCAAAATAAAATTTAAAACTGAGATTGATGAGTCAAAATGATATTTAATTATTAAGCATTCAAAATAAATAAATTCCGTTTGAAGAAACAGAATTTATATCTATCTATTTCAATGGTGAATACCTGTATAGTTGATTTTTACCTGATATCAAGTGAGAACATAATGTTGTTTCAATTAGGGAGTTTTGAAAGGATAGGATGTGGTAATTTTCTGGCGCAAGATCCTTCTCTAGGGAGTTTTGAAGCTCGAAATCGCGTATGCAACGTATAAAGCATAAATGACAATTTTCATCATCATCTGTTAATAGTATATGTTTTTTACCTGCTTTTACCAGTATTGTATTATTATTATGCATGTTTTTTGAAAGCTAATGCCTTTTTAAAAGGTTGAAATATTTTTATCAATATTGCTTTATTATTATGTATGCTTCTTTAACAGCAGATGCGTTTTTATAAGATCGACGTAGAACTATGATATTATAGCTGTTATTTCATCTCAAAATCGGTCGAGCTCCAAAATTTCAAAGAAAAAAGCAAAATTAATACTGAAAAACAATGTTATAATTTTTAGACATTTTGCATAAAATATTTAAAACCAGAATTTAAACACAAAAAAAAGAAGAATCGAATCAGAAAAATCAATTTACGTTGCCAGATGGTGAATACAAAGACAATTGAAATGTGCAAAAATAAATAATAAAAAAAATGTTGTTAAATTTTGAAGTAAAAGCAAATGACAAAAATTATCGTCTGGCAATTGAATAAAAAACATTAATGTTAAAAAATATGTCGTTTGGTTTTACGAGTTGAAGATCAACTGTCGCAAGAAAATTTTAGAGCTTCAAAGCAGCTGCCACAAGGGCAATTATTTCTTTCTTTCCAATATTTATTTTTTCTTCGTTTCCTCGGTTCCGAGGGGGAATAATAATAACAATAATGAAGGAGATGCGGTTGCCACGGGCAGTCATTAAATTCGCACAACACATCAATCCACTTCAGTTCCCAATGAATGAATACATATCGGTAGAAAAGGAAATCTATTGTTCTTACATTCATTCGAAAATCTACCAGTCTTGTAACAACAACAAGAAAAAAAAAGTTAAAGCCCGAAATTGCCCTAGGTTTATATGGTTGGAACATACAATTCTGACAAGTCCACAAAAGAAAAACCGGTCCTTCACAGAAAAACGTACAATACGGATGAAAAAAAAATATATTGCTGTTCGTGTGCATAAGCTCTGTGACAAAATTATCGAAGGCAGACTCGAATGCAACAATTAGTTGAGGGAAAGAAGGGGTGCAGAAACAGGTGCCACGCTATTGGTGGTTGGTTGAGTTCATAAAGGAAGGATAATTATTGGCTTCTGTGTTTCTTTCTTTCTTTTTCTATGGAATCCGAGAAGGTTTTTCTTTGAAATAACCAGTCGTGAAACAAGTCAATAATTGAAAAGGCATGTCATGTCCAAACAATGATTTTGAAAGGCTTGCGGAGATTTGGAGTGTTGAGAAACAAGACTCACAATTCAAAAGAAAATATTTCCCCCCTTTTTAATTGTTGTTACATTTGTATTGATAAAAAAAAATTTCAATAGAAATCCGGTTAACAGAAATTCAATATTATTGATAACGGTTTTTGAAACTATGAAATTGGAAGTATAGCGAGAATTAACAGAATTTATGAAGAGTTAATTAGATTTTTGAAATGAGAAGTCAATTTATATGACAAATGCCATGTCATTTTTCTTTGGGAACGTATGCTGTAATATCCGAAATTAAATTGGTATATGCTCATTTGATGTTCGTTACGTAATCGCGAATTTGTACTTTTGGCTGTTCGTAATAAAGAACCAGAACAAGTAGCTCGATTCACTGAAGATTTATCTCATAAGAGCCGCATACTTTTTATTTTCATTAATACTGCGGTCTGTAAAAGGAGTTTAATTTGAAAATCTTCACTTTACATACTTAATTAAATATTTTCAGGTCAATATTTTGCTTTAAATATCGATAAGGATATTTTATATCAAAATTAATGTATTAGATGAAAAAGATGATAAATTTTGAGATGAATTATTATGATTTTATTGCTATTAGGTGGCGTAATTTTTAATTGATACTTTTTATGTATAATCAAAGAAAACGATATAAATATCTATTCGTGGAAAATATAGGTTTAGACCGACATTCAATTATACACTGATTGTAACGAATTATTTTTCCTGACTAACATTAAACTTTTTTCCCCACACTCTCCAAAAAAATGTTATATACATCTTTGTATGGTCATGCACAATCTCTTTTTACAGATAATTTTTAATATGATTTGGAACTATTAAAGTTTGTCAATCGTCAAACATTTGTCTTTGAACTATTAAAGAAACCGTAAAATCGTTTAATCAAGAGAATTTTAATTAAAAAAAAGGATGTAAATTTTATAAATGTTTTTTTAATTCTTTTTTCCCCTTAAGAGAACGAAAACTGAATTTTAGTGGCTTAGCAAGGGCAAACGACATAATATTATTTCTTATATAATATTATTCAATCGTCATAATTAACATAAAAATTGCATTTTATCTCCGCATTTTTCCATTAAGACTATCCCACGAGTATTCACAGCTCACTGGACTTCGCCACTACAGCACCTTTGAATTCATTGGCGCAGAAAGGGTGAATATATTTATTCTTCTGGTATATTTGGCTTTTAAAATAGATATAAATCCATCATTGTTTTGTTTTATACTGCTTTGTGCTCACTCCAAAATTGTAGATGGAGACATCTTGATTTCTTATTATTATATTATTGTTGAATATTTAGTTTTAGCTGTGAAATCATGGGAGCAAATGGTACTAAAATCTAAGTATTATTTGATGCTTATTTTTATGATATATGGCCTTAAAAAATATACACTCATTATTACTGGCTTCACCGGGTCTGCCATCAATAATATTGCCGACAAAGACTTCAATAGCCTCGTTGCTACATCACTATTGACCCTGATGAAGGTCAGATGTAAAAATGAAAACGACAAATGATGTAAGAAAGAGTAAAAGAAGGAATAAGTTACTTATTTTTTTGCTTGATGATTTGCAAGACCATCATAACATATTGTTACTGACCATTACAATACATGACCATAAACCATCCAACATAAAAGAAACTCCTCAGCCAACTTTTCCATTACCCATGATCTCATCCATGAAAATGGCGATAAATCGACCCGATAAGGCATCGCACCACACAAACAATTCTTTTTTTTACGCATTATCACAAGCCTCTTCCAACGACCATTTTTGAAGAAACCGCATGCAAAAAGACAATCGCAGACAAAGAAAGGCATAATATCCCCCGAGAGTTTTGCGGGCTCCACAGGTATTCCAGTCCATTACGGGTCGAATGATGGAAAAGTCATCATTACATCCGCCCTGAAATTCTCTCGACACCCCCCACAAAAGAATGGATACTTTTTTTTTTGTCGTACGCAGACCCAGTAATCAGTTGTGGCCCTGCTTTTTTCGGGAGCCCCGCTTCGCTGGCTGGCCATCGGAAACGCCCTGGCTGGCGAAGGGTGCCAATTTTGAGCCATCCGCCGTGACCGCCCACTCGCCACCATTAGGGAAGCTAGGGAAAGGGCAGGGTTGCCAAGTTGGCGAGTTTATCATAAATGTGGATGGTAATTTGGGGGTAACCCCGGAATGTGTCATTTTGATGGCTAAAAGTTGTTGCGCAATCTATGGTTCTTAGTGGAGTAGATAGGTAGGTATTTTAGATAAACTTTCAAACTATGGCTTCAGAACTTTTTTTCTGACTCGGAGAAAATAAAGAAGAAGAGAAAAAGGAGGCTTCTTTTTACTTTCTAGTGTACAAAGTTATACAAAGAGAAAATATTGTAATCATCACAAAATCTGACCTTGAGAGTTAGACGCGTATCCACATTTCGGACCTCCCCAAACCAGAAAAATATATTTGCGGAATTATATGTCTCTGTCTGAGAAAACAAAAATGATGTGAGAATAGGCATGTGGCTCTTATATTAAATTTGTAAATCGAATTTTGATGGAAATCCAGTCTGTTGTTAGATAGCATGACAGATAGACAGACAAATCAGCATAGAAACAACAACAACAAAAGCAAAAATCAAGAAAAACACAATTTGGCCCACAATTTTCGCGTATCTTTTTAATCTAAAGAGTAGATTTGTAACTTTAGAAAACAATTTTTTATATATAGATTTTTAAAAAAACGTTATCTGTTAAAGAAACGAAACTAAATCCTTTAAAGGGTTGACAGCTCATCGGTCTATACACTCATGTCAACAAAATGACTCTCAGATTAATGTAATTTGGTTTGTGATTTTGATACTTAAATAGCAAGTTTATATTATATCTTGGTTTCAATAGGACGAAAAAAAGGGTCCAAAACCATACCAATTTTTTCATATTATTTCGAAGCTCAAAATGCTTATGAGTGAGATTCTGAAAATTAAAAGCTCAGCATTTATCATGTTTACCATCTACCCAAAGGTCACAATTTTTATGCGAGGAAAGGGATAAGGATAGCTATTAGAGAAAAAGTTCCCCGGAAACAATTCCTGTTGGCTTATTCGAAAAAATTGGCTACATCTGAAAAATTATAAAATAAATACAGAGAATTAGACTTTACTTAATTATAAATTAAAAGACGAGTTATAGTTGAATTAAATTTCTTATTGATTAGTTTTAAATTTTGAACAAAATTCAATATGGATTTTGAAAATTGTCACTTATATATATTTAGTATTTAGCCATAAGCAACAGATTTTCAATAATTTAGCACAACTCCAATCAGACCCGTCTTGTAATATGCCGTTTTCAAGAGAACAAAGTGGTAGAGTTATAGAGAAAAATCATTCACTGCATACGGATTTCACTGACGTTAAAATCACATAAGTAATAGGGTTTTGAATTATATTTTGCTATATTTATTAAATAGATTATAACTTTAAGTTGTCGGTGTCCTGGCCTAGGGGTAGCGTTCTTCCAGCAGCCTGGATTCGAGTCCTGTTTTGGGCATTAACATGTGTTCTATTTGCACGGTGTGTGAAAGAACTCCCCTGTTAAAAGGGGTTGTGCAAAACGAATGCGTGATTGTCATCTTCATATGAGGTAGAAGTCAAACTTCTGCCCTCGGATGCTTAGAGATCTTTATTCTCAGAAGCAAATGCGCAAAAACTTTGCTTAAAACAGTCACACGACAACAACATCTTCTTGTTAAATTTGGTACATTTTATAATATTTTACGCAGTAAATATCTATTTGACGCTATAGTATTTCAAATGCATATTTTTAGATGAATGCCCACGAACCATTAATCTAGTAATTCAATGGTCAGATATGTGCCGGATTATTGACAGTCCAAGGTCTTTTTAATTATTGAGTCAAACTACCATAGCATATCACTAACATTCAAAAAACAATATTAATTTAATCAATTTGTTATTGATAATAAGAAAATTTTCTCTTCAAAAAATAGATTTAAGTAAATATTTTTTTGAAAGCAAGAACGGAAATATACTATTGGCTTTATTTTTATAACAAATATAGATCGTCCTCTCTATTGTAGAATTAACTGAATTTACAAAATGAATTTTTAATCGTTATTATAAATGCCTAAAACAATTCTATTTTGTAGCTTGATGATGATCATGTTGTGTCCGTGTTAACACTGAAAGTGGATACAGTGACTTCTGATGGTGAAGACCCCTGTTGAGTTTAGTTATTTTAACGTCCTTGTCGTGGCTGGTTCGTGAGTGCTTAGAAAATGAGTAGTCAAATAGAAAAACTTAACAAATTTATTCCAGATTCGTTGGAGTTACTCTGCGCAGTAACTCCTTCGCTAAAAGCTAACACTCGAATAATCTCACTCTTTCCATTACACTTGCGCTAGTTGCCTAGCGCCATCTATGAACATTTATTTTGTTAACGCTTCGAAAATCCAATCACTACAGTCCTGTTTCGAAGCAACATTAGGACTATTTTGGGACTGACCTCGTTGATGACGAAGACGCCACCTGGGCTGGCACCCCCTCACCAAACTTCCACACCGCACCAATGGGAGAACGTTTGGCCCCGACGGATTTAACGTGCATCATTCCCGTTTACACGGTGGTTCTTCGGTGGAATCGGGCCTCGAATATGCACCCCTCCGGTTCCGTAGCCGAGACCTTACCACCAGGCCACCGCTGCCCCCAGATAAAGACTCCTTTGACCCAAAGGCAGAAGTCTGACTTCTAGCTCAGATGAAGATAACACACACACACATTCGCTTGCACAACCCTTTTTATGGGCAAGAGGCTAATTCACAAATTTGACACATAAAATACAAAAGAAGAACAACCATGTCTGAAGAAGAACTCGAACAGTTTGGCGGCCAGATCACGGGGAAAATACGCTACCCCTGAGCCAGGACACCGGCATTTTGTATCTTAATTTAAAGAAATTAATGTGCCATTTGAAAATGGTCCCTTTTGTGCTATAGTCACAAAACAATTTGTGAGCCACCTTGTCTCTAAATCGCCTCACCACATTAACAAAATAATATTTGATCAAGTATAACAAAACGTTTCATAAAAAGTAGAAAATGGCTGAAGAAATCCCCTGAAAGGAATTAATTTCTTCTACAATGATAAAACTTATAATAAGGTATGTTATCTGTATACTGTGAAATGCAAGATTAAAAAATCGTTCAAAATACTTTACGTAGCAATTTATTGAACCTAGAGCTATTAAGTTTGGCATGAAGTTACTTTTTCGGTAGTTGTTGTTTCTTATGGCCCTTGTCATTAAAACCGTTGTTACGAAGACAGCGATTTAAGCCGATTGGGTGGGTCTTTTTGCCACTCACGCGTCACAGCTCTTTTTAAGGGGCGGACTTCATTCATTCACTCATCCACAGACCGTAATTTAGACTCGAATCAGAGAACCATCACTCTGATCCAGCACCCCAGAGGTATTACTCTCGACATGGAGGAATTTGTGACCACGATATATTGGTACATGCGCCAGCCATCACCACATACGGGGAAATATCGGCTGGCGGTTTCGAACTTGAAACCAAACGGGCACGAGTCCAACGTCCTACGTTCTAGCTATCCTTGTCTTTTCTTGTAGTAGATGCTCAGAAATAAATGATTTTCCATAATTTTAAATTTGATTCTTTACAGAGATTTTTATTAAGATCCTAGAGACTTTCCTCAATGATTTAAAACCATATAATTGTACAAAAAATATTTTTTTGCAGTCATTTTAAAATTTAAAAGATAGTATTTTTTCCGTAATTTTTTTTTCTTTTTTTTTTCGCACATAAATTATAGAAAAAAAAATTGAATCATACAAAATTTTAATTATAATCGAGATTTCTTTTTGACATTATGTTAATTTGTCTGTGTAAACGATAACTCAACAACGCTTTGAACTAGAAGGATGAAATTTAGCACGATCTTTCTGTCTTGATTTGATATTAATTTTCGATCAAAGTTTATATCAAATTTTAAACGAAATCGATACAGAAATCTATCTGTCCAAATATAAGTGAACTTCATAATTACAAAAGATTAAGAGTCAAATAGAAAAAAAAATTGTATACAGGTTTTTAGTAATTAAAATGTTGAGGATCCGTATCACATTTTAAACAAAATCTATCTAAGAGTTGACTATCTGTCGGTCAGTACTTTCTTCTAAAGTAATCACTTAAAGAAATAAAATTCACTGTGCGATCATATTATTACCAGTACAGTTTTGTGGAAGTTTTAGTTTCAATCGGTAGGATAAAAAGTTATCAAAATATACATTCTCAAGTTAGATTCAATAAAAATACTAGATTCACAACAATTTATATTTCGTAATTAATGTTTAATACCCTGCATACATTTACAATAAATACAGTTTTCTGTGTCTATGCATTATCACTTTAATGTAAGTTAGGAGTAAATTTTAAAATTAAATGAAAACAGATAAATCAGGTTTTAATAATAACGAACATAACATTCATCATATAACGAACGTTTCAGTTAGGACGTTTGAATTTATTTTTATTTATTTATTATTATTTTAAAATAAAAGTTTCTGAAATTAAAAAAAAAAAATGTAAACGAAAGTTCACTTCTTGTCTCATAGTTTTTAATATACTTTAAAAGAAAAATCATATACTATTCATCTGCTTGAATCAAAATAACATGTGTGTGTATATATATATCTATTAATTAACAAAATAAATATCTATTGAATATTTTTTTCTATTGATTATTTTGATTCGGTTGTCTTATTTTGTTAATTAATTTATATTCATTTGTATTTTAGTTGTAGCTGCATTTGCGCTCTCTAAATACAATGATTGATTTAAAAACTTGTTTAATCAGTAATGAGTTTTAGTTTCGATTCCGGTTTTGGTTTCGTTTCCGTAGTTACTTCTGTTTCTGTTTCGTTTAAATAATTCTTTGAATATAGTATTGTGGATTTGTTTCCTTAATTGGTTCTTATTCATTTACCTTTCATTTTGTGAACTTTTAGTGTGTAATTCTGAATTGAGTTTTAATTTCGTTTTCGACCTATTTGGTTTCGTTTTAATTTTGTTGATCAAAAATGTGTTTTGATTGTTTTAATAATTTTATGATTGTATATATATATATATATATACAGAGAGAGAGAGAGAGAGAGAGATTTATATTGATATATATATAGAACTGATTCTAAAAGTAGCTTCAATTTTCAGAGGCACGATGATTTATCTGCGAAGCAGAGTAGATGTTAATATTAAAATGTTTCAAGAATTTGTTTTCTATATAGAATTTTTCTATATATAATATTAATAGAAAAATTATAATCATAATAACATCATATAAAGTAGAAAATCGTTATTATTAATATAAAAGATTTATAAAGTAATAACACTACTATTTAAAAATTAACATACATTAAAAAAAGAAAATTGTAAAATATAATTTAAACCTTAATTTGTTCATTAAAACGAAAACAGAACTACTGTTTCTAAATATTTCTTTTCATATATATATAATGAAATTCGATTATCTTCTGTTTAGCAATAAAATTTAGAATAGAAGGAGAAACACCAATAAAAACATATGAATTAATTTCATTATATATTTTATCCCGCGAGATTTTTTTTAAAAAAATTACATTTATTTTCTATTTTTAGAAAAGGATGAAAGCCAAGATTTATTTTAAAATCAAGATTCGTATTAAAAAAAGTTGTGAAAATCAACATACCAACGATTTTTATTATAATGTCTTTTTTGATTAAACTTCATTGATTTAATTGCGAATATATTAGCAGAATAAAACCATAAAAATATTCCGCTGCAAAATAATTAACCTTTTACTCTCAAAATACTCTCGAATCTTAATTTTAAAATATTTATTACTTTCATATAAAGTTTACTTTAGGGAACTGGCAATGAAAAACTGTATATTAACAAAAACTCATTTCTAGGCAGATTTTTTTTTCTTTTTTTTTAATTTCATGTGTTCAATCATAGTCCATTTTGTTTACTTCACAAAATGCTTTAGAAAAGTGTTTAATGATATTAAGAACACAATTATTAATCTAGGATTTCAAAAAAGGTTAATACTTCGAATGTATTGGCAGAATTCAAAAAGTTTGTATGGGATATATATAAAATGAGAAAAAAATTATTTGTATAGATTTAAATATTTTACGTTTGTACTTCTAAAATAAGCATTTTCTCCAAATATAGCTATTTCTTTCCGCTGAAGAAGCTAGGTTTTTGATTTTAATTTATTTAAAGTTATTTTAAAGTATTTTTAAAGTATTTTTTTTAATTTACAGAAACATTATCTGAAATGTTTTTTTAATGATGTTCAAAAAACTTTGAATTCAATTACATTCTAATAAATTTTCGTGGATAAATAATCCAATAAAGTTGAAGTTTTTTTTTCTTTTTGTTTAAAGAACAACGATCTATATAAAAATATCTCAAATAACATTTATCGGTAATTCAATTTGAGAAAACGTGCTGTGTTGAAATGTTTAGAAAAAAGTCGTCTGCATGAAAATTATAATTTTAAGAACACTAATAATTTTCAAACTGTGATATTACAAATCATTTTTTTTTCTAAAAGATAAGTTAATTTAAGGTTTTATCAACGAATTTACCTAAGAAGTGGCAACGTATGCATTATTCATATGTCCTAATATTTTAATTCTGTTGCTCACTTATGTCCAAATAATAGTCTTTTTTGCATATAAATTTAAAAAGGCTCTTCAAAAGAGTCGTTAAGATATAATGTTTTATGAATAAATAAATATTTGTGCTTATCTTTTATTCACTTTTTTATCTTTCCTTTTTTTTTCGTTTAATATTTGTTTAGCTCTCAAATCAAGTTAATTTTTATGGAAAAAAATACAATTGGGCAAGGAATTTAACCCAAAAGAGAATTATATCTGATAAGTAAAAAAATTCATTTTTCTTCAATTATTTCAAAATTTTCTACCAGATTGTAGTAACTCATGATTCTAACTACTGATAAATAGCGCTTCTCTTTTCATGAATATGTTAGTAGAAAAGGGTGTTTCCTCAGAAATTGAGCAATTCTGGAGTATTTATTTATAATCTATACAAACAAAATAATTTGAATTTGATTTGATTTTTAATCTAGTTTGCCTAAAACTCGTTATGCAAGGCGTTATTTTTTCCCCCTTTATTTATAAGAATAAATGCAAATGAATATTCCCGTGTTCGAGATAATTCTTTTTTCTTTTTTTAATTCTGCTCTAGAAAAAAACCTGATTCTGCAAACGATTTCGTTTTATCTAATATTCTTAATTCACCGCACGCTTTTTCTGTAAAGATAACGAATGACGAACAGCAATAAAAATGGTATTCAGCTTGATATTTATATGAGAGAAAGGGACAAGAAGAAGGGGAGAAAAAAGGAAATAAATTTGGCATATTTTGGCGATATTTTCAATGGGAGAAACATTTTTTCCGTCGCGTGACTATTGCTCCCGATGAAGCATTCCGGTTTTGCTGGCGAGGGAAACAGATGCCTCCATTTTTTTAGTCTTGTAACCCATTCCCCAAACATGTAATCATGGAAGCCAATTAAAGAAAAGTCTGAATTGGAATGGTTTGAAGCAGTTTTTCTACCGAAGAAATCTTTTTATGGGAGAAGGAAATACCAGTTCGACTTCTTTCGAAATTATTAGGCTGCATTTTCGAGAACTTTTCTTTTATCTTCATATAGGTTTTTCAGATTTCTTTAGAATTATTGTTCAATCGATGAATATACGAAGAGCTGACAATTTTGATATTCTTATACCTTGCTTTTGGAACAATTCGGTTGCATAATTTAGTGTTTAAAAGAAGAAAACTGATAGCGGCGTGTAAAAAAAGTAAATTAATTAATTAACACGAACAAGAAAATCAATTGTAACATTGTAAAATTTAGTTTTTAGAATTAAATTTTACAATGCAAGACGGAAAAATAAACCAATTTGATTAGCTCGGAATGTTAGCAAAAATACTCCTTTTACAAACAAAACAACAATGAAAAATTTGTTCAAAATTTCACTTTTATATTATTTTATTAAAAATATATATTTAATTGAAATAACAGTTTCAGTTTACGGAAAAATAATGTCCTCAGTTGAATTTTAAAGATTTTCTAACCAAAATTACCATGACCATTTTATAAAAATAATTTTATGAAAAACAGAAAATGTATTAAAGTATTTATATATTATAGACAGAATGAAAAATTTTAAAATACGAAACAGTTATACCAGTAACCAACTTTTATACGTTATCGTGCTTTTAAAATACAAAAAGTTACAATAATATTTGCAGCTGGATTAGAAGCAGAGATAGCAATGAAAATTTTTCACATAAATATTGGCTAACAATGCTACAAAAGCAGAAATTTCCGAAGTTTATTACGAATTCCGTAATTTGACATAATTATGAAACTGGAAATTAATCCCAAAGTTATCATTCTAAAATAGAACCATTGCTAAAAATATTACAGAAAATTTTTCAGTTCAAAATATTTCCAACATTAGCAATAGTGTCGAAGTATGGTGTACAGAAATAACATGAAATAAACAAAAGAATGTCTTTTTCGACTTTATAGAGTTATGTATCCAGTTTAAGCACATATAATTCAAAAGATTATATATATATTAAAAAGAAAAGGCTTGGCTGAAAACTTTTGCAAAATATTTCAACATTTAATTTTTTAGAAGATTAATTTAAATATTTTATTTTAAAAAACTGAAATAAAGAAAATAAATAGTAATGACAAATGAGACGAATGAATAAATACATTTTGGAGAAAATAATGTGGTAATTCATAAATAAACATGAATGTCTTAAAGTTAAATATTTGTTGAATTATTCTGCCAAGTATTATATCTAAGCATATTAAAAATTAGCTATGAGTTGTTGATGATAATTTTGTTTGATACAAGATTCAATTGCTTGATTCAAGACAAATTCTTTCTAAATTGTTAGAATTTTTAAAAACTGCAACCATTCTTTACAAAGTAACTATATTTTTCATATATGTTATGTAGTAAGTGGCTGTGCAATTTTGCATTTTCACATAAAATATTAATTTGAGCTTGATCCAGTAAAATAGAAGAAAAATTCGTCTTAAAAAGTAATCAAAAGTGGCTAAAGTTGTATGAATCAAGTTTTAGTAGATTTGGAACATTTAACTACTTGTCACATTTTTGACTGATCCGAACGGTTGATTCAACAAAATTTTCGGTTTAGTCATTTTAAGTATAAAGAAACAGATACTAACAGTTTTGGGTAATCTTCGACAGTTGAATAGAGTTTGACAAAATTTTCAGTCAAATCATTTTTATTATAAAGAAAGAAAAAATAACATTGTAGGCTAATTGAATATTATAATTAAATACAACAATGCTTACAAAATTTTCAGTTTAGCCATTTTAGAAATAAAGAAAAAAAAACTAAATTAAAAGAAATATTTCACAAATTTTTGCTTTACACTTGAATAAAATTTAATAAAAGCTTACGTTTAATCCTTTTAACTATAAAGAAAAGAAAATCATTAAAAGAATCACAAAAGACGTAAAAAATGACTGATTAAAAATGCAATAAATTAAAATTTTCAAATTAGAATAAAATGCATAAAAAGTTTCAAGGTTAAAAAAAAAAAAAAGGAAACAATGTAATGAATTTTAAAAACCTGACAAATGATATTTCCCATTCACAATACAACAAACACAAATTTCATTGCTATCATTTTGAAAAAGAAAAAAAAAAAAAATGTGATTTACACAAAGAAGATGACCGATTGAAACAATAACAAATTTGATCAGTAAAATTAAAATACACCAAAAAAATCCCTACAATTTAGGAGTTACAATTCACCAAACGATTTCACAAATAACGATTTTATCACGATTTACCACTATTTCAATGAATTCAGTTTTTGAACAAATAAAATTTTTTAGCTAAAATATATCCAAGCCTTAACGACGGAATATAGCAGATTTCAGACCTATTCCAGATTTTGGATCACTTCTTTTACTACTGATCAAAATCGTCGAAAAGAAATGTAAATCCATATTTTTTTCAGTCTATCTATTTGGTCAACAATTATAAATATCCAACTCACCTTGCACAAACAACAGAGGGACAGCAGACAGGAACGTCAAAACGAACGTAAGGCACATGTCACTGGGCGCCGCAGCTAAACGGCACGCGGCCGGTTTCCACTCTGTCAACTGATGATTGTAAAGATACTTTCGCGTGCACTCGACTCTATCGGCGTAGGGTTGCCGCACCCAAATTGTTCTCAACGCCAAATGGTTCACGCCGGAGCTCGAATTGCAAAGTTTTGAAGCGACCGGCTCAACTGATCTTAGTTTTATTGAAAGGTGGACGTGGGTGAAGGGGGGTGGGGAGTGGTGTTGTGGACACAATACAACCGCGAGTGTTTGTTTTTGTTTAGATTGTTTGTAATGGTACGATTTTTTTTCTTGTATTTTTACGTGCGGATAGTTTAGAAGATGGATGTGATGCAGCAAAGTGGTGTTTTCAGCTTTGATGGATTATTTAAAAGAAAATTCAACTAAAGGAGGTTTATTTTTGAAAGTATTTTGTAGCTTTGTCTTTGATTTTTTTTCTTTGCATGAACAGTATAAAGTGGAGCTAAATAAAAAGAAATGATTTAAAGTGCAAGAGAACTTATTTCAGAGCATTTTAAGATGATAGATGCAATTTGGTAGCCTTGATCGTGCTTTGAATTTAATCAGCAAAATTTTGAAAAATTCACTGCCAATTTTGGTTTGCTTTAAGGAAAGAATATTATACATATATTTATTTATTTAAAATATTGAATTAAAAGTTCATAAACTATCTAATGCATATGAAATTTATATGAATATGAATATGAAACGAATAATGAATATGAAATTACATGTAGAAAAGTTTGAAGTTTTTTTGTACGACTAAGTTAGACGCAGATTTCACTAATCATTAACTAAATATTTAATTGGAAAAAATAATAACTAATAATCGAAAACTTTGAATGAATCGAAAAGTATATCAGTAACTTAATTCATATTTATTGGCTGATATTGCATCGTATATTAGATATTATCTAAGCTTTTTAAAGAGCTGAAAATTTTTATAAATTGGTAATGCTAATTAGAGTCATTAAAGAATTTTTTGTAACTGCAGAAAAGGATTTATCTTCAGCATAATTTTTAATAAAAGATCTGCAGCCGCAATTAGTTTTAGAAAACCTTACCCATCACTACTAAACGATTTTACTCTGCAGATGAGTGTTTAACAATGTGTAAGAAGAGCATTCTTCATTTAGTGCATTTTTCTTTTCATAATTTTTTTAACCGATTTCCGTTTTCGTTTCTGATTTTAATTATTATATTTTATTTTAAGTCTCTCTAATATTTTTATGCAGTTCTTGGTAAAAAAATAAATAAACATTTTCTCTTTTTTATATCATTTCACCCATCATACGGTATAATTGAAACCGACTGGAACATGAACAAAGGCTTGGAGACATCCAAATCTAAAAGAAAGACAGTGCCTTCCAATTGGGTATGATTTACCTCTATTTAATGGAATGTACGGAGATCTCAGAGTCAAGGAAGGACCTGAAGATTGTCAATAATGATTTAAGTACAGTACTGATGGTACCAGGTAATCTCAAAACCCTGAACTATATGTTGTTAAAGATGGACAGTTTCCTTCCAACTGTTTGAGAGAGTGCAGTTATTTTCTACCCGGAACGGAATGTTAGTTTGACGGTTCGGTTAATGTAAGGTTGGACAATGCTTACTCAGCAGTAGACCACAACAAATCTTGTCGATATTGCTAAGTTCAATGATGGCGAGGTGATCGGCTGTATGCAAGAAGAAGTGCTTTCCAATTGATGAAGGAAAAAAAAACTAATCAAGGAATATAACTGAAAAGGGACTAGGTTTAACATTTAGCCACTTTAAAAAACTTAAGAAGATCTCTCTTTTATAAAATGAAAGGATCTATTATTTGTGATATTTCATCTGACTTTCTTTGTCAACAACACACAGTTGGGTTGTCAGCGGAAGTCATTCAAGCTTTCAGACTGCCGTGGCCATCAAAGATTTGTAGCATTTGTAACATACCTATCTACTTGATACCAATCTCTGCAAAAATTGATAAATGGTGCATCAATAAAGACTACTATGTCTAAGTATTCGAGAAAGTAGAAGGAAAAATGCACCTGATGTTTGATTTATCGTATTCACAGACATATATACACACACTAAGAGAGAGCCCGACAGTCCATGAAATTTATTTATTTATTTGTTTGAAATAATTAGATTTAACACTTGTAGATTCGTCGACATCTCAGGGCCAATTTTTTTTTTTTTTATCATTACAGTTTTTTCTTGTAATTTTCCTGAAGGCATAAATTCTCCGAAATTTGTTCGAATGCTGTTCCTTCCAGAATCCCGAGACTACTAATATTTTTCAAACGATTTAACTCTGCTAAAGAATGATTGATATGATTGTAAGATGTGTGCGTTTCTGGGATTCTTTATCGAATCTTGATTTTTTTTGTCTCCTTAAATTAATTTTTCTTTATGTCACCTTCCTTTTGCCTAC
This sequence comes from Argiope trifasciata, assembly GCA_026543055.1. Classification (NCBI taxonomy): domain Eukaryota; kingdom Metazoa; phylum Arthropoda; class Arachnida; order Araneae; family Araneidae; genus Argiope; species Argiope trifasciata. Next base: position 403,131 of record JAPMOQ010057988.1, read on the forward strand.
TCATGAAGATATTACCCCACATCTCATAAAGACTGTTTTCCATTTGAGAGATCATAAACATTATTTACTGCAGACTCCCGCAAATGAACATTGCATTCTTCGTAGTGCACATTGTAAAAACAAGAAATAGTATAATTTTTAAAATTTAATTCCTATTTTGGGCAACAAAGAAAAATTTTATTTTAGTAACTTTTTATTAATAATTCTGTAATTTTATTTTAGTAACTTTTTAGTAATATATTTGTATAAATTTTTTAAATTCAATTCCTATTTGGGTCAACAAAAAATTTTTTTATTTTAGTAACTTTTTAGTAATAATTCTGTAATTTTATTTGAGTAACTTTTTAGTGATATATTTGTATAAATTTTTTAAATTCAATTCCTATTTTGGCCAACAAAGAAAAATTTTATTTTTGTAACTTTTTATTAATAATTCTGTAATTTTATTTTAGTAACTTTTTAGTAATATATTTGTATAAATTTTTAAAATTCAATTCCTATTTTGGTCAACAAAGAAAAGTTTTATTTTAGTAACATTTTAGTGATATATTTGTATAAATTTTTAAAATTTAATTCCTATTTTGGTCAACAAAGAAAATTTTTATTTTAGTAACTTTTTATTACATAGTAGGGATTGAAAAAAAAGAATGATATTAATAATAGTTTTGTACAGTAGAAGAAAACTGGGTGTTTTTTGGTTGCCTTTTCTCCAACCGAATAAAATCAAAATTTGTTACAGAAAAAGAGTTATATCGCATGCCAAATTTCATTTATCCATTTTTTTGAGTTATCGCTTTTAAATACGTGCGAAATTATAGACAAAAATAGAATCAACTTTGGAATTTGATTCAAAATAAAATACAAATTTCAGTTTTGGGTGCTAACATGTCGTACAAAAATGAATTCCTTCTTTCTAGTATAGGAAATACAGAGGAAATGTTGTACTCATCAAAAAAAATTTGAATTCGAGATTTTGACTTCTGATTTTTGGTGTTATATCTATTTGCCAAGTTGTTGGTTTGCCTTAAATAACGATAACTTGAAAACGCTTTAGCTAGACAGTTGATATTTGGTATACGGATTTTAGAACAAATTTATTGATTTATATTAAATTTTGACAGAATTCCATTCTGAGGAAGTCATTCTGTCTAGATATTCGATTAAAGTGAAACTGATAACAAGAAAACGAAAAGAGTTATTTTGATAAAATTTGGAGCACTGGTTTAACATTTTAAAAATAGATTCCTATTAAATTTTGAACCAAATTTGCTAGCATATTGAACTATCTATGGTTTTGTACTTTCATGTGAATGTAAATGCATTAACTCATAAACACAGTGACTTAAATCAATGAAATTTAATATGTTGTGACTGCAACTGTAGTTTTGTACCTAATTCTGACGTCAACCGGTAAAAACGAGCCATAAATACTTATTCTCAGGATGGATTCAGTAAAAACGCTAGATACAAGCCAAAAGTCTACTATATTTCTTATCTATCGTTCATCAATGCCATGCAACGTATCTACGACTTTATTCGAGGTCTATAATTTTATGCTGAATGAATGAGATAAAAAAATCACTTAGAAAGTATGCAAGAAAATTTCAGGGATGCTGGTTGTGTTTTATGGTCTCGATTTTCCTTGAACTTAGACAAACAAAATTCTAACATTCATGGTTTTCGTACAAAAATTCAGAAATCTGTAAATGTAATGCAAAGCCAAATTTTATTGGTCTACTAATGTCTAGTATGTCTATTAATTTTTACTACTAATTATTAATTATTTTACTACTAATGTCTATTAATTTTTTAGTTGTCTTGTTCATAGACAAATACTATAGATATAGATTCAAAAACATGTTTTTTCGGACTCGTAATGGTTTTGAAACTTGTAAATCCGTCAAAATCTCAAGGACTTTCTGAGATTACAATTTTTTTTTTTTTGTATACTTCGCAAACTAGAAACTAAAATATATTGGAAAAATCCTAGTTATCTTTCCAAATCTTATTTATATACTTTTAGATGATTTTTATCTATGCAAGTGGAGAACATATGAATGCATAATTACAAAACGCAATCATTTTTAACTGCGTTTTGTCACTGTCTTTTGAAGAATATGGAAAAAAAATCAAGGTCATAGCATTGCTGAAATTTTTATAATATAAATATTCTTTAAAAATACAAATTAGCTTAGAAATAAATCCGTTCAACACATTCTAAAAACTTCTCTATTTAAATATTAAAATAACTCCATTTTAATGATAAGTAATAGCAATACTAGAATGCATTCAGCATAGAAATCTATTCATTGCCCTATATTAAAAAATAATTATAAGTAATATAATAGCAATTAAAGGAATATTCACTACTATCTGAATTTCAGAAAAATAATGAATTATTCAATGCTAATAAAAGAAATTAAAAATGCGCGGTAACACAATATAATCGGTAATGAATACTTTTTTATACTAATTAGCATATAATCTGTTTTAATAAATTTCAGATATAAGGAACTCATTCTGCATTTATAATATCATCTTGAACTTCGAATGCAACTTATGCAATCTATAATATGGAAATTATATAGTAAAGCCTCTCCAAATTTAGTGAGATTTATCTCTCTCTAAGCAATGTTAGATTTTTTTTTGTTTATTTTTGAATTTTCCGTGCTTTCTTCCTCTTCTTCTTTTTTTGAATTTTGAGTTCAAGTCATTCTTCATAGTTAGATGTACTTAATTTTGAACATATTCATCATTCATCGCATTGTTATTTACTTCGATGGCCTTCACAATTATGGAATACTCTATAATTTTTGACTCACACTCAGGCCAATGTCTTTCCTCTTTGACCTTGCTTGACATCGCACCTTCATTGGTAAGTAGGCCGGCGGGAGTTGTATAGCACCTGGACCTCGAGACTTGATTTTTCAAGGATTTAAAAGGCTTAATTAAAGGAGAGAGTTTAATAGCGTAATGTGCAATTATTTTATTGTTTTAAGAATTTTAATTGATATATGCTCGACTAGAAAATATATATAAATAAAAATGAATGTGTCTTATGCACTGCCGTACTGCTCATCGGATTGCGATAAAACTTTGAATACTTATTACTTGCAGTTACGGGATGGTTATAGGCATATTAAAATTATATGATCTGTATAAA
>JAPMOQ010057988.1:406303-419221 GCA_026543055.1 Argiope trifasciata
ATGCCGCTCATCGAATTGCGATAAAACTTTGAATACTTATTACTTGCAGTTACGGGATGGTTATAGGCACAGCAAAATTATCTAATGTATAAAAAATATTTTCGGATCTATTTAACGCATCCATTAAGGATTATTGTCAAAATAACTCCCCAAAGAGACACTATGGATTCAGTAAGACACTAAATTCAAGTTGGGGGTTCATATTTCGTAGATACATTACTTTAATGCTATGTCAGTCGTTCTCTGCGGTAACAGCATTATTAAAGAGAATGAGAGAAAATTTTAAGGGAATGAGTCCTATAGGATTGAAATATTTATTAACAATTTGATAACATTTTAGCGTTTTTTGCAGTGTGTTCTGGAAATATTAAAGTACACACATTTTTGCTTCAATTTAACTTTAAAAATCTATTAATTCAACTAAATCAAGAGATTTATTGAATAAATATATCCTTTGTGTTTAACCAATTTTAAAATAAAACATTTTAATCCTTTTTTCAAACATTAATCTTGAGAATTCTCAATGAATATTAAAGGAATCAAGAAAGTTACAAAAAATACTTTCTTCTCTTGCAATTCTCAAAGAACAGCAAGAGTACAATTCTAAAAGAAGACATAAACCGATTATATGAAAATGAATTTTTGTTTGTTCGTACTTTAGGTGCTGCCGTACTATTCGACCGATTTCTATGCAACTTGATCAACTCATTTTGCCTGCACCTGCATGAATGTTATAAACAGAGAACAATTATCATATCTATGATATAATTTTTTTTTTTTTTTTTTTTGCCGGCGTCCTGGCCTAGAGGTAGCGTGTCTGCCAAGTGTCCCGGGTTCGAGTCCTGGTTCGGGCATGGTTGTTCTTCTGTGTGTTCTATCTGTGAGATGCGTGAATGAGCCCCCCCCCCTGTAAAAAGGGGTTGTGCAAGCGAATATGTGTGTCACCTTCATATGAGCTAGAAATCAGACTTCTGCCCTCTGGGTGCTCAAGGATCTATACCCTCAGAAGCTACTGCACCCCTTTTCCATGGAAACACGGACGCGACAAAAAAATAAATAAATTATTGTTAGTTCGTATCCTAGGCGCTGTTATGTTATTCAACCGATTGCGATGAAACTAGTAAAACCTCATGAAATCGAAAATGCAAATTGTGAATATCGATTTATTGTATCGTGATTTATCGTGAACTATAGTCCCTGATCATGATTTCGATAAATCGATATTTTTTGGTAACTAGCATTTAAAAAACCCCGATTTTTTTCGATGTATCGAAAATTGTCACACTTTTACCAGTCACCCTTAGTAAAAAACTTGTTTGAACAGATATCTGACTTTTTACCGGTCAATATGAAATACAATTTTTAAAGTTATTCCACTATTTGATGCAACTGGAAAAATAAACTCAATGAATCGATTCATTAAAAATTACCTCATTTGAAAATGAAAATGAATATATGATTTGAAATATATGTGAATATGAGAATCTTACTGAGAAATAAATGATTAGCAAAAACACATGAATAATTTGAGGGAGGAATTTGGATTTCATCATAATATAAAAATATTTTTGCAGATAGTGTATAAAATTAAATTTTTAAAGTGATGAAAATTAAAGAGAAAAATTGTACAAAAATGAAACTTGTATAATAAAAAAAGAACTTTTCTGAGAGATTAATTAAGCAAGGAAGATTTGATTGTCACAGGCAAATCATAGGTTGAGTCAAAATTAAGCCTATTTTCGCACTTAATTAAACATTTTGTTTGATGTATTTCTTTATTATCTTGTTTAAATTTACATCTTCGTTCTCCTGACATAACGTTCCCCCCCCCCCTTTTTTTTTTGAAACGGCGAGTTTTTATTGGAACATTTCTAATAGTCTTTTTGCTACTCCATTTATTAACTAAGGGAAGAGTTGAACAAAATACAACTGTAATAACGTTAAATAGATCTGAAACGCGCATTATTTATATTTGACTGTTGCAATCAGATACAAAATAATAAAATCAACTTCTGTGTTTCTTACATTTAGAGTTTTATATATACAGATTTTTAAAAAGTCATCAAATGAAAATTCAAAATTTATGAATATAAATTTCAAACTAATATTCAACTTCTTCCCTCATCTATTTAACATTTTAGATTTTTTTTTAAATAAATAGGTGAAGAGAAGTAGCTTGTTGTTTATTATTTTTTCATCTATCAGGCAATTTGATAATGACTTTAAGCCTACCACAGTTTTTGAAAATTCTGAAAAGATGCCCATATTTTGAAGATGCATAGGCATCCCATCAAAAATTTGACATTGGATATTCAGTTTTGGAACCTTTGAGCTAGTGAATGAAGAGATAAAGAAAAATGATGTTGAGTAGGGAAAAGGATGAAGGTAAAAAAGTATCGTGGAACAATAAATATATGGAAGGAAATAAATATAATTTGGCTTTCATAAAATTCGAACATTGTTAAGTTAGGTATCGCATGATGTTATGATCTGAATTTTTAAAAGTCCTTTCTAAGCTTTATAAACAAGAAGTATTCAAAGTTCTACATCATCAAGTTAAAAAAAATAAGTATATGTTCGCCGTTTCTATGAAGGGAAATCATCTTCAAACTAGTGTTATTAACTTATCGTTTGGTTCTTACTTTTGATTAACTAAGATCTTCAGATGGCTCGACTAATTTATCGTTTGGCTCCTTATTTTTAAATAATTCATCTCGCATTATAAAAAAAATGTGAGAATATCGTTTGGTGTTTTCAAACTCATTTTCCAGTTTTAATTATTGTGTTCTTATAATACGCAACATTTTTATCTTTTGAGCGACTATCTATATGCTTTATAGTCATAATTTTATCACACTACTCACGAATTGTGTCTTAAAGAATCTGTAAATATTAGAATGTAGTAAAATAAAGCTGCATTAAATTCATTGCATTTTACCACACGTATTTACCAGAATATTCCAGTAGCTTGTGATCGAATTATTTGAAGCTATTCATTTTGTTCCCTGTTGCTACTTTGCTTTCAAATACCACAACTCATCAAAGACGAAAGTAACTTTGTCTGGATATTTAGTAATTTTGTAACAATGTATCTTTGTTTCAATGTACTTGAAGTCTTTTTTTTAAAAATATATAACATAATGAGTGTATGCTTTATGATTTGCAATATCATTTATTTGATTATGGTTTAATTGGGTGAAAAATATGACGAAAAGCTGTAATTTTTTTTTGTAATTTGGGATCACAGAGCACGAATATGTAAGATTGTTAAATCTAAATTCATTTATCCAAAGAAACGTGCCTTATTCGATATCCACTAAAAACATTTGCTTCAGGTTAAAAGATATTTATTGCATGCAGGTACGTAATAATATTGGCTTCTGGAAAAAAAATTCAATTAATTTCTTATAAACAATGTATCAAAATACTGAATTCTAAATCCAAAAATTAACAATTAGAGAAATGCATCAAATGCGTTTGATGACTTTTTTTCATGACATTAATGTTAATTACAAATAAATTTTTTTTCAAACCAGAAATAAAACCGGATTTGGAAGATGGATGTTATATTATAAGTTTTTGAAAAGGATTTTTTGACACATAACTTGAAAAATAAAATCATTTATAAAGGAAAGAAAATTCAAGTTTTAATTTGTATCATATGATTCATATTAAATTGATTGATTTTTAAAATTTCTAGTGCCCGAATAAATCTTATAACTTAATAAATCTTATAAAAAAATCTTATAACTAAAGAATGCATTAATATTGATTTTTATGTTAGCAAGAAGCTGAAGTGTGTTCCATTAAATTTCTACCTTTATCATTACATATATTTCTAATATTCTTATAAAAGGAAAAACGCTAGGGGCCCAATGTCGTTGAGGTTCCCTGCACGAAATATTTTTATTAAATTGGCGCCTAAATAGTACCATTATCTTCCTCTTCAGAGCTGAAAAACGGATTTATCTTAAACATTTGGCATATTCCCAGCCTTGTCTAGAAACGTCACTGAATAATACACTTTCGAATTACCATTTTTATTGCTTTATATTTAAAACCGAAACAGGTTTCCATCTTTGTATTATTGGCACTGACATTTTATACATATTATGTAGTTTACACTTTAGAATAAAAATTTGAAGCTAATTAGATCGGAATCTCGTTTCAAACTTTATGACTTTAAGTTTGAAGGTCGTATGCTTTCTAATCATATAGATCCAGATGTCAGCTTGGGAAAAAAAAATTGACATCTGATAAGAACATTTGCAAAGAAAGGAGAATTTAAATGAGTATGAAAAAGATGTGAAGGAATGCAAGAATTGATTGGTTACCTCATAGATAATGCACAGGATTTTGAAAATTTTTAAGCGTTCTCTTATAGAAAGAAACATAAAAAAAATTTGAACAGGCAAAAATCTCTAATTCCAAATTTTGATCTATCTGGCATATCTCCTTGCCCCCAAAACACATTTTTATTTTCTTACATACGAAATGTACAGAAGGGAAGTACGATCTTCAAATGATAAGTAAATAGTGCTTTGATGAATCATTACGATTCAAATCTGGGAAAACCAGATTTGAAGGATAAAAATATTAGCTGTAGAACTTTCTAATGGCTGAACGTCAAGTAAGAAATTAGCTAGCAAAAATAAATTTCAAGAATTCCAGTTCTTAAAAAAAAAAGGAGTATTTTACTCAAGAAAAGTCTGAAAATTTTACTTTAAATTTTCAGAAAAAAATTGTCACATTTCAAAAATATCAAAAAATCAATGCATAGTATAAATTTCTTGTAATTTTGCTAGTAGATTGCTATTGATTACGTAAATGTGGGTATGAACAATGGACAAAAGTATCAAAAATCTATGTCTCTTCGGCTAGTCTGTTCGATGATGTTTGTTTTAAAAACAAATATCATATAAGATGTGCAATAAATAATTTGTAATGCTAATCCGTTTTCCGTTGCAATAATTAAAGATAACTGATCTTTCACAAAAATTTACATTTGAATAGCACTTAAGTAAATTAGCATAATCTTTTCCCGAAAAGTAACCTCTAACGAAAGAAAATAAATATTCAGTAAAGTATATGTGTTTCTGAACATTGCAGAATGAACAGAAACCAATACTCATAGACATTCAATTAGGAAGATAAAAATAACAAAACTTATGAAAGTGAATTTTGAGTGCGAATTAAACAGTAAATAAATTGATCAGGGTTTCAAGGCGGGTCATCTCTGATTGCAGCTCCAGTATCTCTGAATTCAAAAGGAGAATATGATAGCTTTTTTCATTCAATCAATAGAATTCAGTTGTATGCACATTGTATTTTTCTTGGGATGCACGATGAATCAACATCGATTTCCTTTTCTCTTACTTATTGGTCCTTTTTTTGTCTTATTTTATGTTTTTATTACTATTATAAATTTTCGTTGATCATCCGAACGCAGAATAGCAAAGCAAGCAAAGCGCATCAAAATCTAAAAGAGAAAAAATAAAAAAAATCGGTTTTAAAAAATGCAAAGAAAAGATCGATTCACGGATCTTTTACCTCTGTATTCCTAATAGACGAAACGCCTCCAGAAGCTCATTGCCTCTTCTAAAGACCAAGACCTAAGCTTTATATTGTCTAATATAGCCTGAAAAAAAACTTCTGAATATTGATGAAATATAGTATAGCCTTGCAAAGTTTGAACGAATTATATCAACTGGTATAAGACTATCTGTCTTCTGTTTCCATCTCTGTGTATGTATATGTATGTGTCAGGACGATGGCTAAAAAATACATCATTTTAGACTAGAGGAATTCTGAAAGAAATCATTAATCACTGCAAAACTGAATACCTGAATCAAATTTTTGCCAAAATTTATCAACAAAAAGTGTCTTTTTTTTACATTACATACTTTGTTCATTAGTCTAAGATTAAACTAAGTATTGAAATATTTCTAAAGATTATTTTAGTTTGCTTATTTCAGTGGCAATATATAGGATAAAAGAGGGGTGAATTGTTTACTTTTTATGTTAACGTTTTATATTGAATAGGTTAATATTATTTATATATTTTAATAACTTTTTATATTAACGCTTTAAAGCAACATCAGAGCTATTTTGGGACGTATTTCTTTACTGTGAATCGTGGTCAGAGATGAAAAGGAAAACACATAGGTGGAGGATAAATGTTGCTTAAGGGTTCTTTTTCGGCATTTAAAGATTGTTTTATTAAATTTGTTGAAATTAACTTTTATTTTGATATAATCACCAAAATTTATACTTATAAAAAAAGTGTTCGTATGTATGTGTCGATGCGCTAAGACCACTAGATCTAGAGTTGACAAATTCAGTCCATACAATTTTTAGTATGTCCAAGATTTTTTAAAATATTTAATTAAAATTTTATTAATTAAAAAATTAAACGCAGTTTTTCCTCTATATTCCCTAAAGTATTATAACAAAAATTTAATTTTTAAACAATTTAAAAATATAAGAAATTATGTAAAATGACTCTAAGTAATTTTTTCATGAATTTCAACAATTTAGAAAAAAAAAATTTGTCATATTTTTTGCAATGGATTTGATTGTTGCAAAGGCTACAAGACATTTTCATTGCTTCGACAAATGCTTAATCCAACGATTTTCTACCATTAGTAAAGAAAGCAGATGAGATAAACAAACCCCGACAAAAGCAAAGGCCAAATGGGACAACCGAATAGCGTCGCCACAAAACAACCATATATAGCAAAGATAATCAGCGACCCTTATGGAATCCGAAAATTAGAAACTGACATAAAATTCCTAAGCCTTCTAAGGAAAAACGTCAAATATCTCAAGTAAAACAACAGCTATCAAACCAAGTCAACATAAAAGAGAGACACTTTTTGGGAAATAATTAATTAAACCTAACAATAATAGTAACCATGTCCAAACAATAGAACAAAAATAGTTTTACAACAGCTATTACAATTCAATCATAAAGTTATATAATATTCAAAAAATTAAACAAAAGCAAAAATAATGTAATGTTACTCAATTTAAATTGATAAAAGTTGAGAATTTTAACAAGAGAAATTTAATAACTGTTAACAAGTTGTCACTCTCTATTTTCATAGGCATGTAAACACAGTAACAAAAAAAGCATTCCTTAGACAAAAAAAAAATTTTGCTTAATAATTTTGTTTTCGAAATTGTAACTTTGTCATACATTTTGAATTTATTTTGTCAGCCAAAAAGTTTCGGAGCATATTGGACCCCTCCTCTTTTTTTTCTACCATTAGTAAAAAATTAACTATTAAGGATTTCTTTTAATTATTACATACGCAGTTTCGATGAAGAATCAGGAAATGAAAATGCTGCAAAACAAGCGCAGTTTGAAGAAGATTCCAAGGCATTAAAATATTTAATGGGGCTCTGATGTCATAAGGTTCAACTTTATTTAGCAAACTATTCTTCATTGAGAAATCATGAATTTCAAGTTAATAATAAGAAGTTTGGTATAGTTAAACATAACTAATATTTCTGCAGAACCAACAGATTGCCAAATGTGGCTTCATTTTGAATAAAAGTTTGAAAGGATAACTCTTTTTAACTCAGTAGCATATATTTTTTTCTTTGCCCAGTCCAGGAAACAAAAGTTCCGACTGAGTAGGCGGTAATGACCACCTGAAGATGCATCCCTATATTAAGAAGGAGCGCCTGTTGTCTCTCCAAATGACCGTGACATCGGTTTTAAAATGAGTAACCAAATCGTGAACAAAGCTTTCCGAAAAGCGCAGCACCGCCAAATCCGGTACCACCCTCTCTACCTGTTAGGGGTCTAATTTTTTCACCATTAGCCACCAGGGTGGGGTGAGGGGGCTAAATAATGATTCTTTTCTCCAACATTTCTGTCTTCTGTTCCCACGACTATAGAAAAGTAACCGCGATCTGTAACCACACATTAGAGGGACAATTCCATTGTTATTTTTTTTTCTGTAGTCCCTTGCCATTATTATGGGGCCAGTATTGCGGCACGATGCTCCTTTCCTCTGTTATCAGTTCCGGAAGGATGCAACAGGTGGTATACCGTCGGTATTCGATGACTTTTCAATTAAGTGTACTGCTGCCGTTGATGATCCAACGTCTGTTTGGTCTTTGTGTGCTTACATTTCGGAGAAAAGGGATCATCCCACACACAAAGGTATCCTTTGGGTACTGAACCGGAAATTTTTAAGGGCTTTGAAAGTGCTTATTAATCTTTTCTTTGACTTCAAAGAAGTGGGTGGTGTCAACCGTCTGAAGTTGAAAAACTGGATATTTGTCTACAGCAGCATGCACAAGACAATGATTCATGTTTTGTATATCTGAAGAAATATATAAACAAACTTTTTTCGCTTTCTCCATTTGAACCGTTTGATGCAGAGATTGAAATTATTTGAAAGATATTTCGGATGAAATTCTCATTTTAAACCTAGGAAATGAACGATTAAAAGAAATGGTATATTATTTAAGGAAGGAAAAGTGATTTCGTAGTTTTAAACAAGCATCAAATGACGATAATAATGTTTGAGAATTCCTAACAATATCCAGATTTCCATTTCTTGTCAATGTGAGAATGTGCAAATGATACGTTTAAAGTTTTTTTTTTCTTTCTTTTCTTTTTTCTTTACAGAAAATTGATCTCGACAGAAGAATTGAGACTTTAGCTTTCGGTCATTTGATTGAGTCTTCTTATTTTATATACATCTTTGAGAATAATACGCCTGATTTCACTGAGTTTTGTCCCAAATATAAACATCGTTGACCAAGATTTTGTTCGATATCACTTCCGATATTCATTAGTTCCAAAAAAATAAAAATAAAACATTTTTATGTTCTATTGGCACATTTTCAGTGGAGACAATATATGTTTGCTGATCATACAACTTCCGATTCGAAACTCAGAACTAAAGGGAAATTCTAAATATTCCAATTCTAATAATTCCAATAACTAACTATTGTTTATCCTCTAATATCTAAATATTTGTAGGCAAAGTATCACCTTGAAAATCAGCTTTTTTTTCCAAACAGGCAGAAATTTTTCAGTTACTCAAAATGGGTAAACATACAGCTAAACCTATTCATTAGTATTACCGCAAACGATGTGTCTAAAAGGAGAATTAACAAATAATATTGTTTTAAACTCATTCACTCTTAATTTGGTTTTAATAAAAACTTTATTTTTCCTTTTTTTCTGACCATTTCATCGTCATTAACAATATAAATATTTGCTACCACTTATTAACACTCTCCATTTAATATTTCAAACAATACTGTCAAAAAATCCCTCAAATGTCATAGGTCAAGTGAGGAGTTATCTAGCAATCTAAACGAAATAAATCGCAAAGTTTATATATAAAAATTATATTACAGATTAGTAATTTTCATTAAACTAATCAAAAGTGCTAGTTGAAACACTGGTTTATCATCCAAACAATGCTAAAAAAATTGACAAGAAGAATTATCAAATGCCCTTAAACATATCATTTGTTAAATTGACATTTTTATCGTTTGATATTTCTTACTCTTCAAATGTTTTATTACAACTGCTTTTGAATTGTTAGAATTAATTTTAAAATCCATAGGGAAAAAAAAAATTCGCAAGGATGGGAAATATCAGTACCTCTCTTTTTCCTATCTAACTTTTGTTGCAATTCTCTCAAAGCATTCCTCCAATTAATTCATAATGCATATTAATATTGAATGATTCAAAGATCGTCTTTAAATGGAAAAGATTAAAGCTTTAATTTTATAAATACTCATTTTACTCATACACTTAATGAATTACAGAAATTGAAATATTTTTCGGATCTTCAGACTTAAAAGGAATTTATAAAAAATATTTGTATTATTTTTTTAAAAAAATTATTTCTACATTAAGGTTCCATAATATTGAGGAAATGCAAAATTGTATAGAGGCCACCCTCCTATCAAATTTTTCAATATTTGTAAACAAATATGTTGAAAAAACTCCCTTGACGTAAAATATATTATTACAATTAATTTAATTATTATCTTCATATTGAATTTTGTATCATTTATCATCCATTAGTGTTTAATGTTTTGTATTTATTTCTCAAATTTTTGATCACAAATTTATCAGAATAAAAATAAAATCTTGAAACTTTTTTTTGCATTTGTTTTTAAAGAGCGAAGACTGCAAAATAAGCTTTAGAGACTTATTCTAAATTTTCTTCATTTTCTTCACTTATTCTTCATTTTCTTCAATATATTTAAGATAAGTCACTACGGTAAAAAGTTGATTCTTTTTGAAAAATTATGAATTTTTTTTTCTTATTTAATGTTTATAATGTTAGAATAAGTTTCTTTATATAACCGTAAGAAATTAATTCCCCTGTCTATTTTTTGGAAAATTACTCTAATACACACTAAATGCTATTTTACACCTATAGATGCTATTTCCTCAAATAGTAATCTTTGATAGAATTTTTTTACGAAAAAACTCATAAATTAAAATCTAGTGAATATTTTTTGTTCACATTTTGTGAAACAATTTTTCAATATGTTCTGTAGGGAATCTCTAGAATTAAAAAATAAATAATCTATTCATTAAAAAAACATTTTATAGTTGTTTAAATGCTTCACAATGTGTGAAATGCTTCACAATTTCATGCTATATATCAGTTAAACCCAAATATTTGAGAACATGGATAGATATATAGTTTATTTTTTTAGTTCAGAAGTTGGATCATATATTTCTTAAGTTGCTCTGCAAAATTTTCAGCAAATCATTTGACAAACCTTTAAAATAGAAGATTTTGGCTTTATACGTATTTTTGTCTCCCCCCCCACCTCCTCCCCAAAGAAAAAGGACCTTTCCTAGTTTTTAAAAATCTTTTGGCACATAGCTGGCATATTTTTGTTTCATAGATGCTTTTTTCTCCAATATTTTTTAGGCAAATATTTAAAAGTAAAACTTTTTTTTTAAATATTTGACGAGAAGATTTTGGAGGAAAATCAGAATTTTTTTTGCTTTATACCTATTTTTAACTAAAACAGATAAAAAAAAAAGTCCTTTTTAAAAAAATAAAAAAATTCAGACGCATAATTGTTAACTTAATTTTATAGATGTTTTCTTCTTTTTTTTGCAAATATTCAACAATATAACTACTTTTGAGTGTTTGGCCAGAGGATTTTGAAAGAAAGCAAATTTTTTTTTATTTACATATATCTTTAGCTCTTCCTAACCCACTAAAACCTTTTTCCAATTTAGTAAAAACTTCTGTCACATAAGTAGTGTATTTTGTTTTCATATATACTTTTCGTTTTCAATCTTTTTTATGCAATATAAATACTTTCTTTCAATGTAAATGTAACTATTTTCGAAATATTCGTACCGAATGTAGTCACATAGCTTTTTTTTATTCATATGCTTCTTTAACCCTCCCTATCCCACTAAAATCTTTTTCCATTTTATTAAAAACTTCTGACACATTACTAGTATATTTTAGTTTCATATAAACTTTTTATTTTCAATTTTTTAATGCAAAATAAATATTATCTTTTAATGTAAATATTACTATTTTCGAGACATTCATGCCGAATGTAGTCACATAGCTTTTTTATTTTATTTATATACATCTTTAACTCTCCCTATCCCATTAAAACCAAAAGTATATATGAAGCTAGTATATTATTGTTTCATATATACTTTTTGTTTTCAATCCCTTTTATGCAAAATAAATATATATATTTTTTGTAAATGTAACTAATTTTGAAACATTCATGCCGAATGTAGTCACATAGCTTAAAAATAAATAAAACTATCTACACAAATCCCTGTTTCCTCAAACAAAGGTCGCCAACCGTTCTTTCTGTCCGGACACGAAGCCGGAATTATTGCTGGTGCCACGCCGTCAACAAAACAACAGCGTCACCAATTCGTGCCAACCTCCGCCTATCAATAAAAGATATACGCTCTTTCCTATCAGAGGGGCTTTTAGTCAGTCCCCGGCGGTTGGGGCCAGTTGGAGCACCTGATAAAGATAATGGATTTCGAAGGTGAAACTATGTCGTTCCTGCCAGTCCCCGAGAGTGAGTAGATAAGGTTACATTCCGCCTTGGCACATTAAAATCGTCTGGCCGAGCCACGAGTGAGGGCTGCTCTTGAAAATGCAGAATAAAAACTCTTGGAGTCGGGACAGGGATTTTTTTTGTTGTTGCTGAGTTTTATTATTTCGTTATTCTGAATGATAGTATGCATTTCTTAAGAGGTTCTGGAAGAGAGATTGAACCTTGCTATCGTCCAGCTGGTCTTGCTTGATACTGAAGAATTAGGGTTGTAAATAATTGAGGCCTTCCACGGGATTTGGGTCTGGTTGTCTTTTAAAGGCTGGGTCGTGGTTAGGTGCCAAAGAATAGGAAGAAAACGATAGTTTTCTTTTAAAAGATGTGGTTCCAAAGGATTTTGAATACGCAAAACGGTATGCTCGTAGTAGTAAATTAAGAAACATTTCTGGACAAAGGCTATTTAAAGCAGGCTATGAAAGAATGAAATCTAATTTCTTGAAAATAAAATATCGCTGAAAAAGTTTTATTTTTATTTTCTTTTTAATCCGAAGTCTATATCAATATTAAAAAAGAATCAAATTAATACTTTAACTGTCCGTTTCAGAAACTTTTAGAAGCTTCAGTGTCTAGTTTTTTAAATTTTTAAAATTTACTGAGAATTCATTATTATAACTAAATTCATGATTTCTTTATTCCTTTCATATGGGAAAATAGTATTAGCACTTTTTTTTAGGTAGATTCCTATGGGAAGATCCCTATGCAAAGGTTTGAATTATATATATATATATATATATATATATATATATATATATAATTCAAACCTTTGCATAGGGATCTTCCCATAGGAATCTACCTAAAAAAAAGTGCTAATACTAT
>JAPMOQ010057988.1:419321-448853 GCA_026543055.1 Argiope trifasciata
ATAGAGAGAGAGAGAGAGAGAGAGAGAGAGAGAAATGAATCCAATTAGTGCCTTTAGATATTAGTAGCAAAAAAGTGATTTTCAAGCTTTTATTTTGCCTGAAATATGAAACGAAGATGAAAGGTAGCTAGAAAGGAATCTACCTTTGCTTTCCAGCTTGCTGAGTGAAAATTTTTATTTATAGTGCTCATGACTGGAATTTACAGCAAGATGATTTATTTAACCATAAGCAATCCAAGATTCGAAATTTATTTTTTATGTATCATGTCTTTCTCTTTGAGAAATTATGGAATGGAAATGATGTATGCATTTTAATAAAAGTAGTTAGTTGATAGACGATGATTTATTTTTTTACTAGATGAGTAGCCTTAATTGGCGACCAGTTGATATGCCGGTGATATAAGAAGCGTTTAGTTCCATTTAAATTTCCTAAACATTGTTTAATGCTAAACAATAAAATGTATTTTGAACATCATGTCATTACATACAAAAAAAAAGAAAAAAAAGAAAGAAAAGGCGTTAATTTAATAACCTTACACCTGTACTTCTTCTTGCATATATTAACCTTTTTAATCGAGTAAAGTTCCGTCACATCATAGTGACGACTGAAGTGGCTGGATAATATATTTCAAATTAGATACTATCATTTGCGGTAATGTAATTTTAACTTCCGATTCCTAATATAAGTTGTAGACATAATAAGGAAAAAATTTCTCTACTTTCAACAATGACAGGAAATCATGTAGTTAAATAACTGAGGAAATTGTATGAAACAGCATGAATTTAATAGCAACAATAAGATCTAATGTTAAAATGCCAAAAAAAAATCTTTTTCAAACATTTGGTAATTTTTTTAAAAAAATTATATTCCCTTTAAGCTTTTATCAATGAAAAAGTATTTTTTAGAGATTTTATTAAGATGTGTTAATTAATTTTGTGATTATTAATTTCGAGATTTTACCATGGTAAAAAGATCAAAATGTCGTTTAATTTTTAATTAATCAAAATTCTAATTAAAATAAAGAAATTGCGCGCTCTTACCATCCAAAAGTATATTTGTGCCAAGCAGTCAGTTAAACGGCCTCTCCTGTAAATATTAATAATATTTATAAATCACACATTTTAAAAACATTTTAATTAATTGAAGACTTTTCCGAAAATCCGCAAGAACTTAATAAATATAAAAAATAAGGAGAGATAAAACTAAACAGAAATTGCTTTATTCCCTTACGAAAGCAACTCTTCTGAAGTTTTTGACTCAAATTTGTTCAAAGAATTTCTTTGCAAGTTCCATTGGTGATTTCCCTTTATTCGAATTCCTCCAGTTTATTTTGTCATTGGTCCCCCATTTTTTTCATTTTCTTGGAAACATCTTTTAATTTTATTTGTCCCAGCCATTGAAAATCTTCAGTCTAAATTGCTGTAGCGGTAACGGTAGTTTAAGATCATATTTAAACCAATGGTTTTGAAGCTGTTAAGGAATCTGTTAATTAAATCAGCATAGTTTTTAAACTTGGAGTTTCTCAAAAATAAAAATAAAATCTTTATAACAAAGGCAGTAGAATATCCAGGATTTCAGCCTTAATTCATTAATAGAAAAATATAAATCACTTGGGAGCTAGACGGTTTGAGAAAAAATATCCAGTTTTAATCCTAATTTGACGAATTGTGTAAGGTTATATTTTAAAATTTTTGAGATGTACATGCTATATCGGTTGGATGAGTATAATAGTGTTTGAGTGTTTTTAAAAATTTATTTTAATCAATCAATTAGAAATATAGTACTCGTAATTTAATTCATTCCTATAAGTTTATTCTAATTATTTCTTACAGAGCCAATGCAAAGTTTTGGGAGTTGTAAATGTCTCATAAGTGCACATGAAAGCATACATAAAAGACATAAAAGTTGACACTTTTATGTCTGATAATTTAGACAAAAGATTCAGATAAAAAAGGATAATTAATTATAAATACAATTAATAATAAACTAGTGGGGAATCCGTTTAGTTTAATTTCAAAACAATATTGTTATATCTCAGATTATTTGAGCTGGAGAAAAAAAATTGCTTTATTTTAGGTTATTATATTAGAACTTGTATCTGTACTCTTCACTTATTATATCAGGTTAATGCAAATTGCAAAATGAAATTTAATTAGAAATTTCAATTAATTTTTTTTCATTTATTTTACAAATGTCTTCTGTTTTTTTGGGAAAAACCTTTTTCTTTAAAAAAACCCAGCTTAAGTGGTCTACTCAAAATGTTTCGCATACTCTGTAATGAAAGTGCTATGCCAGAGATCGCACTTTTGTACAACAAATAGGAAATATTAAAATTTGGCGGGAATTTGTCATTTTTATTCAATCTATTGTATCCTCCTTGGCGAGTTCTTTGGCCCTCTCGCATGCAGTTAATGCATCCGAAAATTAAATATGTACTTTAGATGCTTTTTTCCCAAACGATTGAAACAAAAACATTGTTAAAAAGCTACATTTGTAACAAAAAAATCACATAAAAATTTAATTTATTTTTGAGTTATTGCGTTTTTATGATTCTAAAAGAAACGAACGATAGACGGTCTGCTCCTCATTAGATATGACTCTTAATTTCTTAGGTGTCTACATTATAGATGTTAACAATTTCTATCTATAGATATTAATTCCATCCAAACTATAGATGTTTATATAGCCTATAGATGTTAATACTTTCTAGATATAAATATTAATTTCAATCAAACTATAGATGTTAATACTTTCTAGATATAGATATTAATTTCATCCATACTATAGATGTTAATCTAATACTATAGGTATTTATATTAGGTTGGTGCGTATGAAATGTCGGATTCTCTTTACATGCGGACGTTTGTCTCCCTGTTTTCGTTATACTTTTGTCTTTGGCATAACCTCATTCATAGTCGTATTGTCCATTGCCAGAGACTCATTTCAGCAAAATAGGTTTTCTCGAAGGTCTTCCTTTTTGTTATTTCTTTTGAGTTTATTGCCGATATGAATTCTGCCGACATTCGCGTCATTTTCTTATATGAGTACAAACTTGGTAATAGTGCTGCAAAAGCTGCACGCAACATAAACCAAGCGTTTGGGGAGAATACGGTTAACGATCGGAAAGTGCAGCGTTGGTTCGAAAAATTTCGGACTGGCGATTTTTCACTGCAAAATGAGCCGCGCGGAAGACCCAAAACGTCTGTGAAGAATGATGACCTGAAGGCTCTAGTGGAAGCGGATCCAGCCGTATCCACGAGGGAACTTGCTATCAGGATGAAAGTTGACCATACAACGATATTGAGACACCTTTCTGAGATTGGCAAGGTTAAGAAGATGGACAAGTGGGTACCGCACGCACTGACAGAGCGAAATAAACTGGAACGAACTGGAATATGAAGTTTTGCAGCATCCACCATATTCACCGGATCTCTCGCCGACCGATTTTCATTTTTTCAAGCATTTAGAGCTTTTTTTAAGGGGAAAACACTATGAAAATGAAGACAGTCTAAAAAACTCGATATCAGAGTTTATTAATTCTAAAGATCAAAATTTTTTTAAGACAGGCATCTACGCTTTAAAATCTCGTTGGGAAAAGTGTATTGAAGCGAATGGAGCATACTTTGATTGAATAAACAGCTTTTGAAGAAAGATATGCAGTTTTATACAATCACTTAAGAATCCGACATTTCATACGCACCAACCTAATACCATTTAGATCTCTTCAATTAGAAAGTATCTTATTTATTTATATTAGTATAGCCGGACATACAGACTACTCTAAACAAATTTTGCTCAAATTTGATAGATATCGACAAATTTTGCATAAAGACCGTATACCAGATTTCATCAGTCTATTTCAAAGCGCTTTTGAATAATATTCGTCATAGAAAGAGACGGATATTTTTCAAAAATCCTTTTTTCTAACTCCTAACTAAAGCGAGGATATTCGTTCAAATCATGAATTCGGAATTTTTGGCTATTTTTATGTATTCTCTATATTGCATATTCAAAAACGCAATTAATATTCAGTGCAACATTAAAATCAGAAAAACTAAGTTTTTATCTCAAAATTCGTGTCATTATTGAATGAATCGCAAGAATTGCAAGAATAATTTGTGTTAATTCATTTGTCAAAGATTAATGTATCCTTTTTCTTCTTATTTTTTTTCTCAGTTTGATTATTCTAGCGATAACAGTTGTAATTCTGAAGCATGATCTAAGTACGTGGGCGACATTTTATCAAAAAACCGCAATTGCAAACTTCCGCATGGCACTAACGCGGGAATAATTTTACCACGCAATTGGATTAGACTAGCGGACTCGACTTTTTCATGGAATAAAAATTTAAAAGTGCAATTCCACGAATCATGAGAAGTAATGTTTTCATTAGTAAATTTAGGAAGAACAAACCACGCTCTTTATAACTAAATAAATTTCATAAAAGCTATTTTTGGAAGCCCTTCCATTAATGTATTTAAAAAAGTAGATCATTTTATTTTGATTAGTTTTTGTTTTTACTTTGTCCAGATTAACAAGATTTGAAGAATCTCTACGTTTTAGATCTCCTCGAGCTCGAATCACTCAAAATTTGCAGTTTTCCATCAAAGTTTAACAAAAATCTGTTCAGAGGAAGTTCGGCTGTAAACAAACACGATAATTACAAAACGAAGAAATCTAGAGGAATAAAATTTGTTGCACAGATTTAACATTTATAGTGTAGATGCCTCCCAAATTTCGAGCAAACAGAGATGAAATTTAAAAATGCAATGACTTAAATACATCAAATTTTTGTATGGAATTTTGTGATTACAAACGCCCTTTTATGTCAAATTTTTGTTGTAATCGGTTGAGAAAAGCATAATTAAATATAAATTCGAGTTTTTGGTACCATTAATGCATACCAGGGCTTAATTGCCAAGGATGGCACGATAGATTTAGTAAAAGACAATATTGTGACAAATATAACTCAAAAGCCCTTTGAGCTAAGCGGTTGTAATTCTGCATACGGTTTTGAAACCAAATTCGATTTCTGTCAAATTTTGAGTAAAATCTGCTCCGAGGATATCCATCTGTCTATCTGTTCGAATATAAGTTTATGCAATTACTAAACAAAGACAGCTAGATGGATAAAATCTGGTACACGAATTTAACATCTATAGGGTAGACACCTATCAAATTTTGAACCAAATCCAACAAGAAATAGACCGTCTGTCGATATGCTCTTTAAAGGCCTTATCACACTGCAAAATATCGTAGGTACTTTCAATCAGCAAAGAAAGTGATGTCCCTTCAAAGTTTCACGTGATTGGTTAAATTTCTTTTGCGGACAATATTTCCGACGGCATTTTCTAGCTGGTTAGAAAAAGTTGTCGATTATGAAACTTGTTTGAACGGTTTTTGAGGGTAGAAACGGAAAAGTGCTGACGAAATTTCACCGTGTGGTAAGGCCTTAAGAAACATATAAACGCGATAGCACAAAAAAGCAGAATGGCTTGAATACCTCAAATTTGGCACTGGATTTTGTGATTACAAGAGCAGTTTTGTGTCAAACTTCGATTTCGAAAAGCATGTCTAAAATGCAAATTCCGTTTTTGGATATTGTTAACTGCATCCCGAAAAATAATCACCAAAAGATTTGCTAAATTTGACCCAAAAAATTCAGCTAAATGCTAAATTCATGTTAAAGTTAATTTTTCTTATTGATTGTATACCAGTGCCATGAAAGACGTTTTCAGTGATGATACCTTTATGAGAGATTATGTGAGAAAGTTTTGGGGAGACAACTCCAATCACTCGAAATGGGCTAAGTTGAAAATAAACTTGTTCCTCATCTTGTGACATTATCGAGTGCGAAATCTCAACCCTTGGTTTTTAATAAATGATATAAGTTTTTTTTAAATGTTTAAATTGTATGACTTATAGGTATCCGAATAAAACTAAACACGAATAAAGAGCAAAGACCAATGAGCCGAGATTCGCAGTTGTTATTATTTAATATTTATAATTATTTATTATAATCTTTCACGCATCAAACTAAAGATTCATGCTTGCACAATGTTTTCAAATTTCGTATCAGACATTTATATTCATTCTGTGGACGGATTACTATTTGTTTCAATCCGATTTTAATGATTAGCTTTGATTCGTGCGTTTTTGAACATTACATAGAAAAAGACGACCTCTTGGCATAGGGGTAACAAGTCTTCCCCCATGAATCTAGGCATCCCGGCTTCAAGTTCCGGCTCTAGCCTGATTATTTTTCATCTGTTCTATGTGCGAATGTGTCCCCACCTCTTAAAAAGGGGGTTATACAAGCCTGAGTAGGTAATAAACATTCTAGGTAGTGCTACTTAAAAAACAAGAGACGCTCTCTCGGCGAAAAATCTCTGACTTCGTCAGTGGGTTTATCTATAACAAGTGCCTTTAGAAGCAACAAAAATACAAAAACAGATCCAACTGATATATCTAATGTATATTGCAAAAAAATATATTATTTAAATTCTTCATCAACCTTCCAATGAATATGAGGTTTTCTGTTACAACTTACATTAACTAATTTGCGGCAATCATATGCGAGATATTTCTGAAAAGATAACAATTCATCTAAATGAATCTGTTTTCTGGAAATAGATTTCATTTACTTATCTCAATGTATTTCATTTATGAGAAGAGAACTCCAATACGAAATTTTCCTACTTTCCTTCGAAGCATAATATGAAACTAACTAAGGATCAATAAGTCATCTGAGAAGTTTTGTGTTACTCACTGAATACAAAATTCCACTGGATTCACAACTAAGGAATTTGTCAAGTAGACACTTTTTTTTGTTGATAATACGTGTTCTCTTAAAAAGATTTATTAATCTTTGAATTTTTTATTTAAAAAAAATTAATTTCGAAAGTTTCCTCTAAAATTTCCATTGTAAATGGTCTCCCCAAATCTTTCTTGCATACTCTCTGATATATCACCCCCCCCCCATCCCCACATAGAATTGTGAACTTTGAGTAATGCCACAATTAATACTTATATGACTTAGGTAAACAATCTTTACGAAATATAGAACTTTGGCGTGATTCTACAATTTTTTTTATAATCAGGTATTCATCGTCATCATCTGATGATGGTTCAAAATTATAACATCCACCTTAAAATAACTCTAGTTTTGCTTTAAAACGTGAATATTGAACTAACATTTTTACTAAAATAAAAGTGTTATCTATGGCAATTTTTTAAAAAGAATAATGATTAATCATTTGCATCATGTTAAGATATAAGTATCTGAAAACTAAGTATTTTAGACATAAATTTTTCTCGTCCATTAAAACCATTATTTCACGCATAATCACAATTATAGTCTCAAAATCTGATACTTAATTTCATATATTTATATTAGTCCTTGCCATTTTGAACTATAGTGTTTACACACTTGTGGGAGTACAGACAGACCAATGGTCAACTCCTTTGAAACATTTGCTTTTCAGCTTTTTTTAGTATTCTTCCATTATTCTGGCAATGACTCTTTGCATAAATTCTTTTAAAAGACAATAAAATTCTTTTCAAAAGTATTATAAATTGGCGAAATTATTTGAAAAAAAAAAAAAAAGGTGAATGCATTTAAAAAATGAAGTACAATACTTCTAGGAATAAGAATAGCATAACAACGAATTATCTATAAACATCTTTATTTCAAACTCAACAGTGCCTATTCAATCACTTATTAAATTCTGAAAAAAAAAATGATAAAAATTCATGGAAATAGCCCGTAAAGTTCAAAATTTAATACAGATTTAACCTTTGGTTGCCAAATCTGTATATCAAATTTTTATTTATCTAACCTTTTTTTCATTGGTAGTGTTGGATCGGTGCTGCAACAATTTGTACAAAAAACAAAGATAACAAATGTAGGTGCTACAATAGTTATCAAATTGCCTCGTATTCAGACAGTCCCCAGACTGGATTTCGTTCAAATTTCGGTGTCAAATCCATATACAGTAAACTCTCGCTACAACGATACCCGATACAACAATAACTCCCTCTACTACAATAATGTTTTGTGGTCCCGGTGATTTTGCATATAAACTAATGTTAATCTCCCCTCAATATTGCGATATTCTCTAGAACAATAAACCTCTGTAAAACGATTTTTTCAATCTAAATTTCAGTATTATTTTCTCCCTTTATAATAATATTTTGATTTTCAAATGCTTTTTTTTTTCGTTTTCTTTTGTTATTTTTTCCGTCTATTAAGACTCATTGTGGATATTGTGGAAGTTGGTGGGAAGGAACAGAAAAAACCATTCGGAATGGCTGGAAAAAGGCTGGTCTTTGTGTTATGGAAGATAAGAAATCTGATAATGATGAAAATTCCATAGATAATGATCTCTCAGATGATCAAGAATGTGTTTTGCCCATCAAAAAATCCGTATCCGAACTTGAAGAAACAAGCGGTAAAAAGTTTGGAATTAGTATAGAAGACTATTTAACAGCAGATGATGATCTTATGGTTTTCGCAGGAGTTACTGATGAAGATATTCTCTCTGAAATTACTGATGAGATAGGAAACAATGATGAAGATGATGATGATATTGATGATGATGATAATACAGGTCCATCGCAGTCGTTATTGTCATCCCAGGAAGCTCTTCAATCTGGGAATTCTCTATGGACATTTTGTTCAAGCCTTCCGTCGACAAATGAAGAACATTTTCGTGCACTAGGCTCAATGCATACAGTATTGGTGAACTTAACAGTTAAAAAAATGAATAAACAAACAAAAATATTGGATTATTTTCAATAAAAAGTGTTTTCAGGTATGTGAATATTTCTGTGCTTATTTTCTGGATTTATCTTATTTATTTATTTTTTTAGTATTTAAACCACTAATATTAGTATTTTACAAATTAATTACTTCTAAATATAGACTTAAAAGTAGTATGTTATGCACCTTAAACTAATAATAATAATAAAAAAAACTCTTATTAAATGCACAAAATATGTGGGCCCTCGATATAACAATATGTCTCTCTACAACAATATATTTATTTGGTCCCTAAAATATTGTTGTAACGAGGTTTCACTGTAATGATTTTCATTCAAATAGTTCCAAGTCTTTATGAGTTCTTGCGTTCACAGACAGAGAGGCATCATTCCATACATGTACTTTTCAAACTCACTGATCTGTGAAATGATGAAATTCGTCGAAATCTCGAGATTGAACTTTTTTACGATTGCAACAATTTTTTTACATTGCAAAAAAATAATAATAATGCATTATCGCAAGTAAAAAAAGTGGTTTCTTTTGACGATAATTTCAAATCAAAATTGCCTTTTTCTTTAAAATTAAAAAGATGAACTTTTTAGATTTGTATTTTCATTTTCTAGTATGCTATATATAGAGCAAATAATGCGATTGCCAAAAAAAAAAAAATGCATTCAAGACTTTGACGAATCTCCACATTTCAAATCTCCCTGAGTTAGAAAAAATACATATATTTTTTGGAATTATCTTTGTCTGTAAATGCGATCACTCAAAAATGTTTTGAGGTAAACGAATAAAATTTGGTATATAAACTTATGACCAAATTTGTAGACTTCTATCGAAATATTTTTTGGCATTATCTTTGTCTGTAAACGCGATCACTCAAAAATGTTTTGAGATAAACGAATAAAATTTGGTATATAAACTTATGACCAAATTTGTAGACTTCTATCGAAATATTTTTTGGCATTATCTTTGTCTGTAAATGCGATCACTCAAAAATGTTTTGAGATAAACGAATAAAATTTGGTATATAAACTTATGACCAAATTTGTAGACTTCTATCGAAATATTTTTTGTCATTATCTTTGTCTGTAAATGCGATCACTCAAATATGTTTCGAGATAAACGAATAAAATTTGGCATATAAACGTATGACCAAATTTGTAGATTTCCATCAAATTTTGAGCAAAATCTTTGCCCATGAAATTTGTCTGGCTGGCTGTTTTGAATTGTTGTTGACAATTGAACTCGATGATTCCAAAATGCAAAGAGCTAGGTCAATAAAATCTGATACAAGTTTAGCATACGAAATTCAGATTATCAAATTTTTATTGAAATCTATCGAAGGGAGTTCATTTGTTCGTCTGTACTTTTGTCTGTATATTAAAGTAATCTATCTAATAACAGAGCTCAATGTGTGTGTGTTGACTCTCTACAGGCCTGACCTTTGAATCTACAGCTATCAAATTTGGCACGTGTACATCTTGAGGATCTGGAATGTGCATCTTGGGCGATTTTTTCGAATTTTTAATTAGAATTAGAATTAATTGAAATTTAAGTGAAATTTTCCGGTCATAACTTTCGAAAAAAATTAGCACAAAATTGAATTTTACATCTTATTAAAGGTTAAAAAAATGATCTTTTTGGTGATACTAATATTTTAATCAACAAATAAATTTCTATTTTTAATGAATTAAAAAATTATTTAATTAAATTATTTAAAAATAAAAACAAAACTTAAGCTGCACGTGCGTGCTACGAGTGAAAGGGAAAAAATCTTTTATCCATATGCTGCCATCAGATTGATAAAAACTCAAATAAAAAATAAAAAATAAACTATTGTTGAAAATTAAACATATAAAAAATACAATTTTCAGTACAGGTCTGTATGAAATGAAATAAATAGGAAATATGTTTTTTTCTAAAAAGAAAATGTAAAGAAAGGTTTTAATAACTTTTAGAGTGTTATTAATTAAATAAGTCAGCTTTATTTAATACAAATATGGCTTAATATATAGCTTTTCAATTCGAGGACTAATGGCTAATTTGTAAAATCTTGATAAAAAGAAATACGCTTATAAAGATGGTCTAAATGAAGCAAATAATTACTCAGTATGTAACGACTCTATAAATATTTTAACAAATGGAGAAAAATTATCATTTATCTAGATCCTCCGCTCTGTGAATCATATTTAACAATATATTTTTCAGACATATTTTAAATAGAAAAAAAGATAAACTTCAATCAACTAAGTCTTTAAAACTGACTGATTCATGAGTGTTTGAATATCACTATACAACAAAAGAAGGGAATTTGAGAAATTTTTGTTGAGTAATACTAGAGATATTATATAAATTATGAAAATTATTCTGTAGTGACATAAGATTCAAATGCTGATGGATTCTATTTTCAATACTGACATTAAAAAAGATGAATAGTTTCAGTAAAGAATGTTTTTATGTTAATTGCAGCTTAATCATCTCCACGTTAATTCAAAAATGAAATTTTGCGGGAGCTGAATGAAAATTAGAGAGACATATAGTACATTACGGGCTAAAGACTTTTCAAAGGGTATGAGTGAATTAAATGATTATCAAGATTTGAAGCTTAAAAATATTTTGATGAAGTAGCTATTAAAAGACGTTACTTAAAGTATTTAATTGACAATTGCACAAAGTATTTAACTGATCAGTTTAAAGAGTATTAAGATTTTAAGGGTATACTTGAACCAGCTGGTAGCCAAAGGGTAACTTAAGGGTAACTAATAAACGCAATGACTTAAATCAATAAAATTTTGTATGTTATCTTACAACTGAAATCTCAAGTTATATTTTGGTTTCATTCATTCAGATAAAAAGTATTTAAAATACGTATTACAACTATTAATCAGTAAAATATTTATTAATATATTTAGTAAATATATTAATAAATTATATTATATTTAGTCAATATTATTTTATATTATATTTAGTAAATATATAAAAAATTATTAATATATATACTAAATATATTAATAAATTATTCAGTAAATTTTTAAAAAATATATATCAACAAAGAGTTTTATTTTGTAACTATTGTCGCTAATGAATTTACGGCTTTACCCAAGGGGCATTAATTTTACTCAGTGAAGGGGGCGGGACATTAATTGGAGAGTATACTTGAAAATTTCAGGGAAACCAACCTCGCCAGTTTCTGTTAGTTGTGCCATATGAGGATCCTTGCACAAACTAAAACACCAGATGCAATCAAAATAGATGAAGGTAAATCATGCTATAAAATTTCTATCTATAGAGACTATGAGATTTTAAAGGCCACTGTAGCCTGGTAGGTAGAGTGCCAGTCTCGTAACCGAAAGGTAGCGAGTTCTGTCCTCGTCTCGGCCAAAGACCACCGTGTTGGCTAATAGCAGTTGGGGCACGTTGAATAGGTAGTGACTGCAAAGTCCTCCAAGTTCCAATAACAAATTTTATCTCTGGAAGTACTGAATTAGGGATGAGTCGGTCTCTGATTTAAGTCTAAAGTCTGACTTGCGGATGGATGAATAAATTCGGCCGTCCCCTAAAAAGGGTTGTGTCGTGTGTGTTCGATCAAAGTCGTCCTTTCACCTTAACAGTGCTCGTTAACAACGAAAGGCACACAACTCTACCTTCATTCGAAAGAGCTACTCTCATTCGGCTTGGTATGACCAAATGGCATTAGACCGATCGACCTATGAGAATTTAAAAAAAAAAAAAAATTTGTTTCAATCTTTTGAGAACATGATGTAGTTTTAGTTTGGGATTTTCGAAACCTCAAAATATATGGGCAGAAAATTGTCGATTTATCCTTTTTGAGGCATCAGTTTTCTGCTTTTACTGTTATTAGAAAAAAATGAAGGTTGTCGATTCTCTTACTTATCACCAACAAATAATTATAACAGAATGTCATCCGTGAATCCGATTCACCCTTATGGACAACAAAGGAATACAATATAATGTAGGACAATAAAAGAATGACGTGATCAGTCCAAACAAGTTTAAACCAAAAAGAAGAAAATGAGCTCTGGTCATGTGATAAATTTTGGAGATCAAACGATTTTGAGATGGGGGAGGGGGGAAAGACATCGTCTTCTAATTGTCCCATAATCTAATAGTGTGATTATTTAAAACGGTTTTAACTAGTTTTTCACGAAAAAATATTCTATCCTCTAGAAAAAAAATATTAGAACTCGATTGATTTTGGGATGGTCAAAAACCCTCACTTTTCTAAATGTTGGTGTTCGGGAAATATGAATCGTGTGAAAATATGTTTTTTGTCGGATTGATACCACTTGAAATTAAAAAAAATAATGTTCTAGTACCAAATTTGCGATACCAGATTTCATTTTTTTTACTTACATGATATTATACTAATAGTTCAAGACTCTATAAAATCGATACGATCATAAAAGGAAAGACGATGTGCCGAAATATCAAAATACATGGTAGGAGTTTTTCTCTTCCTTTTTTCCTGGAATTGATTCGTTTTAGGTATATTTTAGAAATAGTCATACAATCGATTCAATATCTGCCCTTAAAGATTAAAAAAAATAGCAAGAAATCTGGAAGGAAAAACTTCAAAACCTTTTTTTCCCCTTCATTTTGTACCAGCCTACTTCCAAGAAAAAGAAAAGTTATAAACAAACATAACTCAAACAAAAAATATATAATTATTTTCATGGAATTAATATTTGGTGTTTACACTTGAGAGGAAAACTTATTTTCTTAGGAAACTGAAAATGGACCTTAACAAACAAACTTGTGATAACAGATAATTTTGTGTGGACGAAGTTCCAGAAAGAGTTCATGGAATTCCTTCATTTGAATGTTTTCTTTTTATCGCAGTTTGTATTTTCGTACAATTTTTTCATACTTTTTTTTTTCGGTTGAAATCTAGTTTAGGGAGCCTCTTCGCAAGCTGTGGATGTCAACAATGCAAAGTCGCCAATCAAAACTGCTAACCCGGTGAAATGTACGGTAAAACAATTTTTGTCAGCTGTCTTGATTTTATATTTTATTGATTTGCCGATATTGGCATCCTTAAGGTGGTCAATTGGCACCCTAAACTAGATTTCAAACCTTTGTTCTTTCGATGGTTTTAACTATTTTACAAATTTTAAATTATTCACACTCTTTAGTTGGTTTTGATTTTTTTACAGTAAAAGGAACATTTGGCAAAGGTGAGTTAAAATTAAGATTTGAAGAGTATGAAAAAATGCTCTATTTTTTAAATTAAATTTCACACATTTGGAAACCGGTTTTTAAATTAAGAAAACCGTTTCAATTGCTAGTGAACGAGAATTTTCGATTTCAGGCAATATTGTGTCCAAAATAAGAGCAAGACTTATCTACCCTTCAGCAGATATTTCCTGTTTTTTATTAATTCTATTTTCTTAGAAGAAATTAAAATTAATGAAAATGATATAAATTTTATTTGAAATTCTTGTTATATATATATATATATATATTTACACACTTTGATATAATTTTTTTGTTATTGATGGGTTTAGTTTTTTTGTTTTTTGTTATTAATATTATATATCAAATGATTTATTTTTGTTTATTCTATTTTTTTGTTACAAAAATTCAAAACCTTTTTTTTTTTTTTTTGAAATATTGAATTTGAAAACCGGTTTTTCAAAAAGTCACTTTTGTACAAACGCTAGCTAAAAGTATTTGAAAACCATATAAAAAGTGCAAAATTTTGCAAAAAAAAAAGAAATAAACAGTTATTGAGTTATGTTGGTTTATAAATGATGACATAAGCTATTATCAAGTCTTCCTCAGTTCTTAATATATGCATATGAGTTAATATGTATTCCTGATCTCTACAGACTAATACACAGATACCCAACCGATGCTACAAAACTTTAATTTAAAATATCATTCACGTGAAATATAATACATCCTAATATGGATGGGGTAAGAATAAATCATAAATCAAGAGCACATTATTACGTTTTTGTATTTATACTAGTTGATATCGCCGATTTCTGTCAAGATTAAAATAATTTTAATGTGAAACAACTTTTTTTAATAAAATATTATAATACGCAAGTTTTTGTAGTATTTGTAAATAAAAATGAGAATATCAGTTGAACCAAACGATTTTTAAAAACTGATGGTTTCTAATTTTGATCGTATAAATAAATTAAATCGATTGTTATATCTAACGTAAATTGATGAACATTTACTTTTCAATTTTTCTTTTAGTATTCTTCCATTACTCTGGCAATTATTCTTTGCGTAAATTGTTTTAAAGTCAATAAAAAATATTTAAAAAGATTGTAAATTTACGAAATTATTTGAAAAAAAGATGGAAATATACATTTAAAAAAATGAAATACAATATTTCTAGGAATAAGAATAGCATAACAGCGAATTATCTTTAAACCTCTTTATTTCAAACTTATCAGTACTTATTCAATCATTTATTAAATTCTGAAAAAAAAATGATAAAAATTCAAGGAAATATTGCATGTTCAGTTCAATTGAGCTATATTAATGTCCCATTTTTAAAGCAAAACTAGGGCTGTTTAGGGCCAGACCTCGCATTTTTGAGTCGATGCCAGATGACAAGAGTGCCACCTGGGCTGGTGTCCCTCTCTCCTAGCGTCCGCATCACACTACATTCTGTTCCAGCGGATTTAATGCATAACTGCTTACACGGCTGCTTTTCGGCAGAATTGAGTCCCGAACTTGCAACTCTTCGTTTTCAAAGTCTTGATCTTACGAACGGGCCACAGCAACCCAGAAAGTGGCATTATCAGTATTAAAGAAATAAGATTATGAATTTTAAGATGGCATCAAAATATTTGTTTTTCTTAAGTTAATATGGAAAACTAATAATACTTCTGTTGATTTTGATTAATTTTTGCTCTTTGAAAAGCTGACAATGTTCCTCATTCTTATTTTAAATAATAAATACACAAAATTTGCTTGGGTTTGACAAAGTATTTATTTATTTTTGAAGGAGACGTGGAACTACTTTGAATTTACAATATAATCTGGTTTTAATTTTTTTAAAAAGTAAAATAATTAATACTTTTAACAGTACGTAAGTAAATTAATAAAATGATCATATTTTATTTTTCGTAATTGGATTTAAATCCACATAATCATTTTGTCTTTAGCAATTTGTACTTAGACCAATTATTTAAACCTATTCGAGATGGATTGAATATCGTATGTGTAAAAAATATCATTGCAATTCACAGTTTTTAATAAAATATGCAGTCTCGAATAGGCTAGAAAGTAACCCCAAGTACAAACTTGATTTTTATCGATTGTATGTTGCCGGTATACATATCAGATACCCATTAATCTACTTTGACCAAAGATAAAGTGTCTCTTATCTCTATTTTTCCCAACAAGTTTTAAAATTACACCTAATTACGTATAAAGAGATCATTCTCGAACATAATCTTTCGATTTGACGATTCCCATAAAACATTGATTTTGGCGAACATACTCATCACTTTATAGCCTAAATTTTCCCATTTTCTCAATACTCGTGGGCACAAGAGAGGATATAAAATATCTCCAATTGAGCAATGTTTGTCAACTGCAAATGGATTTCAACCTCGCCCCATTGTCAAACGCCACTATCTTGTTGTCAGGAGATTAAATATGGACCCTCATGCTTCCGTGCGAACATCGATTCTCGGAGAAATTCCCACGTCTGCACGGGACACGTCGGAGCCGAGCCCTTGCAGCACGTCAGCTTCAGCTTTTCTAGATTGAAAACTCTACGTTATCTCAATAACACGTTCAGACTGCAAAAAGCATGTTTGCAGCAAAGAGTCCCACTCGCTAAGTTCCGCTTCTTATCTGTATATGAGATGTTTATGGTGTGGTCTTGGAGTTAATTGTGGTCTATTGGCTCCGGCGATGATTAGGAAAGGGCCTTCTAATGTTTTGAAAGATATTTTATCGTTTTATTCCAAAATGGAATTTAAATTGGTCAATTAATTTATCAAGTAACGATGGAAAAGAATGGCCAATATGAATGAATTATTTTGTGAGAACCGATAAACAAAGGAACAATTAAACCGAATAACTAATGAATGATTGAATAAATTTATATTTTCGGTGTCTTCAGAAAAAGAAAAGTCTGAGGCTATTAAGAATAAGATAGCAATTTAAAATTTGATTATTTATATATGAGAACTTATTGAAAACCCTGCGGCATGAAAACTAGAAGGAAAAAGGAGTACAAATGCCTGACTAACAAGAGACACACGGTGGCAGTTGTTCCCGGCCCTCACATCAGAGAGGCGCTCCCAAATCGAATAGAAAGTTTATTTTACTTTTACTTTTTTAAGGAATTTTTTTAAAACAAAATATCAATACATTGTAAAATCCATCAGTTTTGTGTTAGATTCTTCATTAACCTTCCAGGGGGCGCGGTCGTCATAATAGCATGAATGGTCGCGCGTATTTCCCACATACGTTATAGTAAAATGTAATTTTTCAAAGGTGTAACCATTAAAATTATATTGTAAAAAGCTTAGGAATAATAACTACAATTACTTTAAACATTTTTTACTTAAAAAGAAGCAGAAAAAATATAAATATATATTGCAATAACAATATAAAATGATCACAGGTTAACTGAATTGATCTAATACTAAAATACGAGGAATGGTTGCCAAGTCGAAAATCGCCCCAGAATTAATAAACTCCGGTAAACTTGGGGGTCTGAGGTATTTGGCCACGAGGAATCAATTGGCGCCGGTTTTGAAGCGCTACGGTCGAGCAGTTCGGAGCTACAGATAGGATATTTTCAAACTTTATTAGTCCGCCATAATGGCTACTTAAATTTTCAAGCGGTAACGTGCTGCCATCTATAGCCAATATGGCGAACTAATAAAGTTTTATGTTTATGCTGTTATAGGTTTATAATATGTTTCTTATGTATGTATATATGTTTGGTTTTTCTAAATAAATTTGTCAAAAATATTGAACTTCAACACACTTCAATCTTTACCTTTACTTTACCTTTGTATAGAATAGTTCCCTTTCCAAACTCTAACTTTTTTTAGAATAGTTTACAATGGTGCACTTTAACCGGTTATCCTTTCACCAATGGTTTCACAAATTTTCTTATGGCATGTATTGTTTTGATAAATCACAATTGAAAATTTAAATCTTCGAGTTAGCTTCGATACCTGTTTTCTCCGAGCGGAGCTCGGTCACCCGCTGGTTTAAAAGTAATATAAAGGAAATTGCCGATATTTTGACAGAACAATTTTCATATATAATATAGAAGTGCAAAAATTAATACAGAATTTATATATAAAAAGGAAAAAGTAATTGAAAGTTAGATATGAAATGGAAGAAAATAATTTCATTGCAGCGTTGCAATTTGAGCAAATGTGTTTAAAGGACTCCAAACATATAAATTTTGGCAAATCCCACAACTGAAGCTCATGATTCTAGTTCGCTTTTCTTTTTGGCAGAGTTTGCATTTTTCCCCTTGACGTTGCATCTTCCACTTCTTCAATACCTAGTTCGGTTTTTCTCATTAACCCCCTAATTTTTAGCTCACTTTGTAGAGACTTGGGTGCTTTTATTCAACATTTTCTTTCTTAAGTGCATTTTCCAACTGTCGCCAGTCTAAAACAACACAGATTTATTTGTAAAATCACTCAAAATTAGATGTAAAAAAAAACTTACATGAACGGTCGCGTATATCTCTAAAATAAAAATATCTGATCGGCAGAGACCTGTTAACACCAAAAACTTACGACGACAACTGAAAGTAGGTCAAATGGAGGGGAACAAATAGCTAAGGACAGGCGTTCCCAGCGTCACCAAATCTAAAGGTATAAAACGAAATTCATCTCTAGTGTATCTCTCACATACGCGCGCCCGCTGGAAGGTTAATCTATCATATGAACATGCACACGCAAATTTATATTTCGTAAATCCATGGCATCCTAGGATGCAACTTATCCTAATTGAAGCCCAAAGCAAAAATTTCTTCCCCCTCCCCCTCTTCGGCTTGCTTATTTCAGTAATGGAGAACCGAACTTTAAAGAAGCATTTACATTTTTTACTTCATTATTGATATAGGAAAAGAAAATTGACTGGTACCTAAAATAGCTATAACCCCCCCCCCCCCTCCAGGAATGGCCATTCCTTGCTGACATTAAGGCGGAAATCAGCTAAATTTTCGCAATTACGATGGCTGAATTAAGCTAATCAAAAGCCAGCTTTTTATATATCTCAAAATGCGATATGTTGACAAAAATACGGGCTTCTGTGTTTCGGACCCGTTTTACTCAACAGATTGAAACAAATATTTGACAGAGAGATACACTTGTTGTCACAAAATCTCATCAAATTTGATACATTTTATTCATTATATTTTTGAGTTATCGCTTTTCTATTTCTGAATGCTCAGATCAACAGAAGATTAAGCCCTTGTTGGATGAGATTCAAAATTTTTTATGTCTTTATTTTAAATGTTAAGTCTGTGCATCTAATTTTTTTCATCTCTCTTCCTTCGTTGTGTAATTATAGTGTAAATTTATATCCAAATAGACTTTCTATGAGCAAATTTTACTCAAAATTTGATAGAAATCTGTAAATTTGATGCAAAAACCTTATACAAAATATCATAATTTAGCCCAAAGCATTTTTGAATTATCTTTGCCACAGATATTTTCCAAAAACATGTTTTTCGAACTCAGGCAGATCTGAAGCATGCAAATTCGTCAAGATCTCGTGTTCGAATTTTTTCACCATTACTATACATCCTCTGTACTACGTATACTAGAAAGTAAAACAGATAGTAAACAAAAGCAATTCTCGCCTTTATCTGAGTTTGCACTTAGGGCTTAGAGTCTAATGGCGTCGGTCTTGTTTGGAGTAAAGTTATGGTCGTTTCCTGACTAAAGTGGTTCAATGTGTTCCTCTGTTGTACTTATCAGATGCAGGGCCTTCCTTGCTAGGTGCCCCAGACTGATTTTTGCGGATATGCTTCCTGAAATCTCCCCTCTGGTGACGCCAGTCGTTTCCCTCGATATCTACCCAAACACACATGTGCTTTACAAGCCCCTATTATCTGAAAACGGAAAATTAAATTGCTTTGTTTGTGGTGTAGAACCAAAAATTAAATGGAAAAAGAACTTTCGAAAATAGCTCGGTTTGTAGGAATTGGGTTTTCGCTGAGGAGCTGTTAGATATTTGAAGATCTTGATGATGACGTACTGTGTGGCTAAGTAACTTCTTCCATTAGTTAGTGAATATTATTAATGAGATGTAAAGGAATGGTGATCTTTCCATTGACTATGTAAGTAAATTTGAAATTTTATAAAAAAAAATTCAAAGAAGTGTGAATTATAGCAAAATTCTTTGAAAGGCACATCATAACAAAAAATACAAAATTTATTTTGAATAACTCAACACAATAGTAAAGAAAAACAAGTTTTTAATAATTATAACCAGCGGCAGGGGTGCCCCCAAAAATTTATCACATACTCTTTAGTAAGAGTGTATTCCGAAAGAACTTGCATTGATGCTCCTTACGTGGCAAGCTTTTCAGCTTTAACAGAAATTTAGCATTTTTACAGAATCTGTGTTGTCATTCATGGTGAGAATTTTTGAGTATTAATCCCTGGTATGCAATTAATAGTACCCGAAAATCGATTTGTAATTTAAACATGATTTTTCAAATCATGTTTGTGAAACAAACTCTGATACAAAACTACAATTGGAGGGTTTGCTGCAAAAAGGAGGTAGCTCCAATTATTTAAATTTGCCTAAAACCAGCGACTGCTTATGGATAGCGCAGATTGGCCAAAGATGGTGCCAAAAAACTCAAAACAACCAACCAGGATCTACCTCTATATTTTCTAATGAGACAAATAGCTCCCTCATTTGAGTTGACGAGTGGAGCTATATCATTCTGGGACCAAATGAAGAAGGTTTTTTTTTTTTTCCACATGAGAATATATGTACTACAAATTCCACTAATTGGAGCTACATTCTTTGTTGCAGCAAACCATCCAATTGTAGATACAAAACTCTGCACTAAATTTAATATATTTAAGTCTTTGATTTTTTGAGCTATCACGTTTGCAAATTTCTGAAGGTACAGAACGACAGACGGTTAACCTCTTGTTGGATTTAATTCAAAATTTGATACGTATCTATATGTTAGTTTTGTGTACTGAATTTCATATATCTAGCTCTCTTCATTCTGTAATTGACATAAATTACCTTTTTAGAGGTCTTTCAGGAGCAATAGACCTGCATTCAATTTTTATTACAGGAAAACGTATAACAATGATTCTGAACAAAAGAACGAAGTTAGATTATAAATCGAACACGTAACTGTTTAATAGATCTTATTAAAAGCACAATCACACGATTGAACGCACAATCTTTTTCCTTGCAATTATGTTTAATGTACAACAATAGCATGCTTCAATGCATTATGCCACACACTAAAACGCGATTGCAAATGATTGCATGAATCTTAAGATCATATTATAAGATTTGAAATAAATGTGTATAGAGTGATTTGTCAGTTTTGCAAAATTGGATAAATTACTCATCGTATCCTTACTGCCAATACATTTGTTCTAGGCAATGTAAACTGGAGGCACAATATATTTTCAAA
Source organism: Argiope trifasciata (assembly GCA_026543055.1). NCBI lineage: Eukaryota > Metazoa > Arthropoda > Arachnida > Araneae > Araneidae > Argiope > Argiope trifasciata. The sequence continues at coordinate 440,736 of JAPMOQ010057988.1, forward strand.
AGTTAACCGACATATTTTTGTAACATTCAATTTTAAATACTGCTGTTTACACAGGGTGTTACAAAATTAATGCAAATTTAGAATTTGCCACCATTCGTGCAATAAAATATTGTCAACGCTATTAAAAATCTATTTGACAGCTGATAGTTTAAGGTTATGAAAAAGGGAGCTATGTACAATAGAACAACTTGTTTTCATTGTTAAACTATATTTAAAAAAAATGAAAACGGTCATTCTTTATTGGATTTCTTTTTATGGAGTTATTTTATGTCGGAAAGTCTGTGCCGACAAGCCCCCAAACCTGCTTGCATCTAAGTAAGAAACTCAACGCTGTATCAATAATGGTCATGGAAAATTTCGACAAAAGAGTACGTATGCGCTAACAAAGCTCTGTAGGCAATTTGCCCTGTGTGTTATTTCATACATTAAGTTACGACAAGTAACGTTACGATTCAATAAATATATAGCAATTTAAAGGGGAAAAAACACATTTTTTATTTAATTTAAGTCTTGCGTGTACACATTGTTCGAACGAGTAACATTCCATTTTCACTGACCCTAAATTATCAGCTATCAAATTGTTTTTATTAATAGGATTGCCAACACTTAATAGAACGAATGGTGGCAAATTCAAATCTTGCTTTAATTTTGGTATGCACTTTATATTGTTTATTGAACGGGACGAATTCTTTCTATTCCGTGCAACCTAACTTTTAAATATTACTATCTACTTTTTTGAAATGAGTATACGGCGTTCCTTTTTCATTTTCATTGCTGCAGAATGAATAATACTCCTTCTTTTTGAAGATATGTTAAAAGTAAATGAAGAAATTTTTCTGACAGGGAAACACACAAAAAAAAAAATTATTCGAAGGTCTAATTTTAGTAAAGTTTCTGGTCTAGTTTTTGGAAATTGTCGAAAAATGAATTAAAGATCTTGTCGCTAACCACAGTTTGAGAATTCCAGATGTAGAAACATGTATGAATCAGATTAAAATAAATCATTCATAACTCCATGTGCATTATCTTTATGCAATCAACATTTTATTCTGTATTTTATATCCCACTCTCGGCTTTTGACGAGCAGCTGTTTCCCCAGAAATATCGACTGCATTTAAAATATTCGTCCATTTTTTTGCTTGTTTGAATTTATACAATTCCATACCTCTCGACTGCGCAGATGTTCCTTAGTATATAGAAGAAATAACTGTGTAATTTGAAAGTTGTTGCGTCTCCTAAAGGGGGTAAAACAGGGGTAAGAGAATCATTTTATATTTTTCAATTTTAACTTCAGAATATCTATTTCGTATAAACTACTTTTCTAATATCTTAATATTTGGAAACTAATTTTTCAGGCACGTAAATTTTATTTCTGTACGACTTTTAATTCATTTTTCAAAAATTAATTTAAATATAATCATAAAATAAACTACACACACGTATACGCGCGCTCGCTCATGCATGCACTTATTACAAACTATCTTCCTTTGATGATTAGCCTGTTCAACGAGAATACTGGTTGAATTCACTTTTAATTTGTTCCCTTGCATATATTTAATAATCATGATTCTGCATAGAAAATATTTGTAAATAAACTGTGATAGGCTTTTAAGCCTTGTTATTTTAATGGACGTATATGACTTGACCATTCTTTGCGTATATGAAATCATCCTAATAGAATGAAGTTACCCAAAATATCAAAATGCTATTAAAAAGGTTTTTATCTAGATAATTCATTTTCTAAATTTTATGGGTTCCATAGATACATTTCTTATTCTTCAAGTAAATAAGTTAATATTAAACGGAATTCTTCTTCCTTTGTTTTCAACGATAAAAGAATAGCACGTTATTGAATATTTAATCAAAAAATGAAAATAGTTTTAATTTTAATTTAAAATCACTGGTATCAAGGGTTACCGTGAGGCAGGGATTCAAATCAGGGTTTTTTCTGTGAGGGATATGAATTTGGTCGAAGTATTGATCCCACGTCCCCAAATTCCCAAAGAAATTGAGGTTTTTAAATACAAAAAGTTATAATATCATTATAGCAATAACAATAAATTTCACAATTATAAGTAAAATATTATTTCAAAATTCAACTCTGCGTAAAACCACAGCAAAATTGAATTTCACCAAACCGCTACGAAAATTATTACCACCGTTCTAAATACAATGTGAGTCTTTTTTAATAATTTTGACTCAGGAAATATTTATTTTAAGTTCGTTTCATTAAAATTGCTTTAATTTTTGGTTGGTTGTTTCTCTTTTTAATAGAGTAATACTTTATATACCATAAATGGATGATTTTACGTTTTCTTATATGCATTACAAAATATATACAATGTATAGTTCATTATTATCTAAACATTTACTTCCAAAAAAGATCCCGCACGGAAAAAAGATTAAAAAAAAACACTAGTTCCTCTTGTTGAAGGAAATAAACTATACTGCCTAAGGTATAACCCGTTTCTTCTTACAGTTCTAAACATGTCCTCTGCACTCGGCTGAATACTTGTTTCTTTTCAATTTTTCTCCTCAACTGTAGATCTGTTTTTATTTTTAGATCTTTTTCTCTTTTAGCCACAAACACCGGTAAGTTCTTTTGGCTGGGTTTGAAGGTACATGACCTTCAAGGCTAACGCTGTTTTCAAAGCTAAAATTGAATTTGACCCCTCTATTGAAATTAAGATCTTTCATTCAAAGGTATGGATTCATCAACATTATTTTATTAAGTATCCCTGCTGGCTAAGTATGAATAAGAAATTATTATAATTTTGAATGCATAACATAATTATATAAAGTATTGTAATCACCAAAAAATTCGATCTTTTTAATTTTTTTATTTTAATGACTCTACGTTTCAGAATTCGTAAAGCTTACGTTTGATGTTATGCTTATCTGCCTATCTGTCTGTTGCTCTAAAAATATGATAAATCAAAAACACTTTCAATTAGGTCTGTGAAATTTCGAATAGGTCTTTACATCAAAATTTTAAGTTTCTATTAAATTTCTATGGACATAATAAAGTTCATCTGTATAGCTGCTTTTTTTTAGTACTTATTTACTAACGACTTTCCAGCAATTAAAAGCTAAAGATCACACTCTAGTAGACTCGACGTAAACATTGTTCTCTAATGGGATGCGGTTAATAAATCACGAGGGCACTAATTTTCTGTGCTAAACTTCGAAGTAAGCAACTCTCATGGACGGGAATATGAAAATCTGAGTACTTTTTGCTGCCCTGATTAAGATCCACAATCCTATAAGAAGATACTGCTCATTCTCGAATTATAAGAACTTCCGCACTGGTGCGCATGCGCCAGGATTTGTTTGTTTAGTCAAAATAGAGGTGAGAGAAAAGATGAGAGGAAATGTTTACATTTACCAATAAGGTGAATTCGTATTGTACGCAGACTTAGGCATAAAAATTGCAGTTAAATTGTAATAATGTTGGGAAAGGATACTAATCTTGCATTACAGTAAAAGTTCTTTATTCGCTGGGTATACGTTCCATAAATATGATGCGAATACAGAAACCGTGAATACGGAATGGTAATTTATATGGGATTATAAGGGATATGCTCCTAGGTGACAAAATAAAAAATATATATACATGTAAAAAATCAATTTAATTGAAGTTTTTGAACATTTTGATTAATTATCTTAAGGCTTAGGCAATGGTTTGAAGAATTTTGTAATTTTCTCTTGCTTGTCAGTTTTTAAAAGCACCTTCCATTCAGACTGATACACAGCAGTTGCATTAGCAATTTGCCTCTTAAAAATACAACTTCGTTCCATAGACGGATCAATGTTCATAAAGAAATCGCAAAGCTTATTACCATTCTTAAACCTACACTAAGATTTTTCAAATTAAATGCGACATTTCCAGTGCTTGTTGAAGCCTCTTCTTCAATGGGCATTAAATTTAATATTTCCTCCAAGTCGGTTTCAGTCAGATCTTCATCTTGCGATTCAAGCAATTCCTGAAGGTCACTTGATTCTATCTGTTCGAACTCATTTCGTCCTATTCCATTCGCGATTTCGGCTATGTTGGCAGTTTACATTTAACAACATACTTTAGACAAAGTTGTAATAAGATCTATTTTACTTTTTTTATTAGTCCTTTTGACGGCATTTGCAAAGAATATTGGGTTGGATACCTTTTATTATTATTATGTATGTACTAATTAGATCCGCGAATAAAGAAATTTTTAGTGCGAATATAGGAATTGGGTCGCATTTTTTAAATCCGCGAATAGTGAAAACGCGAATGAAGGAAGCTCGAATAAGGAGCTTTTACTGTATTTTATTGTGTACTCATTCACAATGAAATAGTTTAGAGCAATTTTAATATACTGTAAGGGGGTCAAAACATTAAATTATGGGGAATAAAAGGAAAATTTCTGTTTTTAAAATTTGGTACTGCCTCCCCCTTTTTTACATAATAAAACTTTTACTTAGATTAAAAGGCATTTTTAATTTGTTATTGAATTTTTTGATATCATTTTGAGATTAACAGCAATAGTTTACTTAGTCACATTTTAAGATAAATAAAATATGTTTCTGAAATTTTTTTGCCATTTGAACTAGCCACATAAGCATAGAATACGCAATTTTGACTTACAATAAAATAATACGATTATAAGCAACTCGGCGCTTACATAACACAGGGGAAAAAATAACCGAAAGAAAAAGTATCTAATGGTACGGAAATTAAGATAAAAAAATGAAGAACCCTAGATATGAGCGTATCTTTCGGCATCTCATCACTTAGTGAGGTAGAATCGTCAAAAAGTGGTAGTCTAGCGATATAGAAACGGAGAGCAAGGAAAAATATTATACCTTTTTTAGAATATATGTAAGTTTCTGAGATATTATTCCTTCTTTTTTGAATAAAGGATTTTTAAAACACTTAGAATACTGGTATCTCAATATATTTTTAAGGACTACATAAGAAGGGTTGTGACTCGAATATTTATGCATATTTCTATATCAAAACATTCTGACTTGTTAACAGTAAAATACTGGTTTACAATGGCCTTCTGTATTGAGGGTTATTAAAAAAATTTCATGTACCATCTGTACATGTTATTCTGCTGTTATATGAAGCAATTTATATTAAAATGAATTTATAATTTAAAGAATTGGAAAAGGTAGGTATATTTTATTCTATTTGTATCTTGATTTTCACATTTATTTACATCATTAAATTATATTTTCACTTATATTTATTTGTATAATATTTTATTAATAACACAGTCATTTTTTCTTGTCAGACTTTATCTATATTGTTGAAATTAAAGCATAAATGTAACATTTTTATTTAAAAGATGCTACAATCAATTTGGATTCTAATCTAACCATGCTGTTATATTCTAAATATGTTTTTAGCCAACCCAACCATGTCTTTATATTCTAAATATGTCTTTAATAAGCCTCTCAAAGACTTTGCATTCTATGTCTTTAATTAATCTAACCATGCGTTTGCGTTGTGAATACGTTCTTTAATTAACCCAATCACGTTTTACAGTTTGAGATTTGCTTCCCAGAGAGGTTGCTAACATTAGTGAAATACAACCAATTATATATTTATTAATTAAAATTTAATACTTTTGTTACTTAAAATTTGGAGCAGTTATATTCCTTTTCGAAGATTGTATTAGAATAAAAAAATAGTTTATTTTCTCACAGTTTTCACCAAAATTGCCAATAAAAGAAAAATGAATGAAAAAAAAATCTGTTGCTTTCTCATATTCTTTAATCGTAAAACATTTTATGAGGCTTTATGAAGTAAAAATCAGACATCAACGTTTAAAAAAGTATTTTAAAATTCCTTAAATACCAAACTAAACGAAATTTGCTAACTCAGATAATTTTTCTTACATTTCATTCTTATCAATAAAATAACCATTAGGGAAAAACTGTCCATTAAGTCGCTGCAAATTCTTGCAGATAAAAAAAAAGCATGCCATTACGAGTACTGAAAACCTGAAACAGATTTCGTTCCACGAAATTTCAACAAAACACAACTCGACTCGAAAGTGCGGCAGGTGATACCGCAGATAACACTAGACCTCCAAATGGTTACAAAATAGTCACCTTTCCATCAATGCTTTTCAAAATCTAAGCCTAGAGCTGCCACGGAGGAAAAACCAAAACAAATAAAAAAAGAATATTTTTGTCACGAACAGGGTTGCCACATCGGAGTGGCAAAATAATGCCAAACTTCTTTAAAAAAAATGAATGAATCTGTTTATTATAAAATCTAAGGATATTTGTCCTTTTTATATTATAATTGTTTAAATGTATACGAAGGAATATAAGGAATATAGAAACACAAATTTCAAGAACTATGCATTAAAATTTTAATTGCAATTATTTAAATAAAGTATTAAATGTTTGATGAAAATATTTCTTGTTAAATTAAAAAGATACAAAAAAATTATTATTTAGATCAAATGTCAAATTATTCAGAATTCCTTTTATTAAAATTCTTTTTAAAAGAAACGAATGTGATATTATTATTCATTTATGCGTCACAAAGGATTGGGGAAGAAGAAAAAACGGAATATTTCAATTTAACCCTGTAATAATTTTTTTTTTCAAAATTTAGCGAATATAATGATTTTAGTTCATAATACCTCCTTAACATTATAGCGTTCACAAAATAACTTAAAATTTAAAAAAATGCGCAAACAGTTTGATAAAAGAAATTCCTTTCTTTTCTATATTCCCTCTGGCAATCAAAAATAATTCGGAAAATCGTTAAATTAAAAAAAAACATTAATACGCTGTTATGTTATTTATATAATTAATCAAAAATTGATTTTTATTGCTTTATTTTTACTTAGGGAAAAAATATACCTCAAAATAGGATCTCATATAAAAATAATTGTAGAATACCTGTTTTAGATTATCTTAGATTACGAAATGAAACGTGCAAAAATGAATTAGGAACAAAAGAATTTTAACGTCAAATTTTTTGTGATAATGGCAATTTTTGCCAAATTTAGCGATAAAAGCGCCAACAAGGCCGACATGGTAGCAAAGCACTGTGAAAGTTGGTAGGAAAAAAAAATTCCCTACCGATAAAAAACCAGTCGCTGGATTCAGTAAATGGGCTTCAGTCGCCGATGGGGTCCTTTAATGTTTTTTGTGGGAGCACTTTAAAAATGAGATAAAAGGGACTTTCGGTTTTGACTTGGCTTCGATTTAGTGTTTCACGGCGCTATCTGGAAATGCATGCATTTGATAACCGTTCTCAGAACGGCTGAGAAATAGGTCCATCGACTATTGAGAGTTGAGCTATCTACCGACCTCCCTTAGAAAATGCTTTAACTGCAGGATAGTAATACATTTTGGATAAAATTCCAAGGGAAGGTTTGGAATTTTATTACCTGAATTTTAGGTGCCACTGTTGAATTTTTTGAACAAAACTTTTCTTAGATGAATCGCTACCATTTTTTTTTTTCCTTTGCTCCTTCTTTTTCAAAGCTTTTGTTATACTTTTTCTATAATGTAACTTCTTTTCTTTTTTCAATGTCGGCTTTATTTTTTAAATACTAACTAGTGAATTATGCAACTCTACTGTTTTTTTGTGTTTCAATATTAAAAATTATTTCGTTTGAAAGAGCCATGTTTATCAATTTATGCATACGAGATATAACTGAAACTCAACATAATGAATATTTCTGGCGGTTCCTCATTAATTGAAATAATGCGCATGCTTAAAAATAACGATGGATTTGAGAGCAATTTGAAAGGATTTAGTTGAATATTTCATAGTTGCAATTACAAAGTGGCGAGTATCTTTGATACTGCACGCCAATCATTCCATTAAAGAAGCCAAATATGTGTTAGCCTTCAGTGTCAGTGAAAAATTGCAATGATGTAACCATTATAAGTGCTGTTATAAATATACTATTTATTTTTCATTTCTATTTGAAATAATTGATCTCAACCATTCACTTTTGTCTCTCTGTCTATATATTTTATTTACAAAATTCGAACATACCCTTTAACAAAAATTGTTCTTGTCTACTTTACCATCAATTAAAATTTTGTTCATAAATTTTGAATTGTCTTGCATTTTTGTTTGAATAACCTTGTATTTTTTTT
>JAPMOQ010057988.1:464081-476791 GCA_026543055.1 Argiope trifasciata
TATTATATAAATGTAAAAATATAAAAATCATTTTTTGGAATGTACAATTTTACCAACACGTGCACACAAATAAAATTTAACAATTTATTCACTGCAAATAGGCAATACTATCTTTTTCTCATAAGCGATAATATAAAACCAGTGAAAACAGTATTTCTTACTAAATTTCAGAATACTGGAACTTACATATTAATATTACTACTTGTCCCGATAGATTTCAATGTCTGATAATTAAAATATTTTACTAAATATTTCAAATTAAAAGAATCCGATTCTTGTAATAATTACACTTTCTTTCCCTAAATGATGCCTTTTTTATGAAATTTAAATATTTTTATAGTTTTAAACTAATAATTATCCATTAGTGTGACATATTATCGCTTACAGCACTGTCAATTTTCTGTTCTTAAATTCCTTTCCTAAACTTTGATTTTTTTAAAAGTGGTTTTTCTTAATTTTTAAATTACTCTTTTCCTTACATTTTGTATAATTTTAAGTAAATATTAGCCATATTTCTAAAATTTCTTGTCTGCTCTCTAATAAAAGTGTAACCCCCCTTTAAATTACTTTATTTTTTATATTTTGAATAAGAGAAAGTAATAATTAATTCAGCTTTGATGATAAACATGACAATTTTAAATTTTATTTATTTTTAGGAGACGCATTTTTTATTAATAAATTGCCATGGATTTCATAAATCTGAAAGGATATGAAAAAAAATTATTACAGCCTTATTTTAACGGGAAACATTTCTTCAACACGAATTATATCAAAATTTTTATCAATATTACATAAATGTATGTGTTGGTCCCATGAACATATCTTCGCTTCACCTTGAATGGTCAGTTTTGTCAAACTTGGCTGATAAAAATATTAAGTGAATGTATTATAAATATACAGGAATAAATTGAATACATCAAATTAATTGCTGCTACTTGCTTGAAAATTTATAAAATCGATTTTACATATTATTCTCTTTTTCTTAATTCAGATTCAAAAAATATTATTTATGACTAAAGATCATTTCCCAGATATTGGTATCTTTTAGAATTGAACTAATTTTTATTTTCATGTAAATATAATAATATTAAGTGGATATACGTGCCATCTTTATAATTGCTCAATTCTTTTTTTATTCGCATTTGAAATTTGAGAAGTTCTTTAAACAGTTTTCAGACAAACCTAATTGTATTTAATGAATTTAAATTATTTTCTTATATTTATGCATCGATTCACACAATGTTAAGATATAGTATGAAAATAAATTTAAATTTAACGAAAAGAACTGGTTAATACAAAATAGATTGAAATATGTGACATCATTAAAATTGTTTCTCTTTGTTGATCATAGATGGCGCTTTAAAATCTTTATTCAATTATTTTCAGTAATATAAATTGATTTTAAATATTTCATCAAATTGTATAATATTACATAAAATAAAAGATTCTAATAACTAAATGCTTAAATTTTTGTTTTTCATCATTTTTAAAACAGTTTGAAAAAACAAAAATATCCAATAATAAAAAATTTTGAATGTATTAAAAAAAAAGAGCGAGTCTGATTGAGGGTGCTTTCAATAAAAAGCAGCTTTGGATGTTTTGAATATATACTTAGTAACAATTTTTTGTTAATTTTATTAGAATTCTAATTAATAAAAAATAAGTGGAATTTTTCCTTTTTCATGAGGTATGTTTCCAAAAACAATTCTTAAATCGTCTTAAAATTGAATTTTTTAAAAAAATTATTATAAACTTATTATTGTTAATTATTACCGTCATAAAATTTGCTTCCAATCTTAAAATTATATTAAGTTTCCTCAAAATGTAAAACAATATTTTATTGTTTCAATGAAACTTAAACAATTCAATATTACATAAATGTATGTATTGGTCGCATGAACATATCTTTGCTTCACCTTGAATGGCCAATTTTGTCATATTATTTCATTCATATTCCATAGCCTGTTTTTTCCATCATTAAAACTAAAGGGGTGAAATTTCTATTTAAATTTTTATATTCCTTGACAAATGCTTTAATGTATTTCAGCTTTCTAACTTTATTTTACTCTACTTTTTATGGACTTTATAAGCATCTGGCAATAAGATATTAAATATACTACCGAAGAAACTTAATACTCTGAAGTATTATATACTACTACTGACAAGCATTACAAGCTCAAGAATTTTCGCGTTTTTTTTTAAAGAATAAGCTGCCTAAAAGTAATATTTTTTAATATTTAGAATGACATTTTCTTATGTCAGTATGTTAAATTAGTCTAAAGGCAACATATAATTAAATTATGGAGCAAAACATATTTAATTTCAAAAAGAAAAAAATGCAAAGCAAAATGCACAGGTTTTTAGTTTTAGAATCCATTTTAGTTCCCCGGAATAAAATGAAGTAAAGAAAAAATTCCAAGTTCTTTTGATCAGAAAAGGCAATAAAAGGGCTCAATTTAATTGAAAAGCATTTAATATTTGGTTTGGCCATCTCTGGATCTGATCGCATCAACCACTCTTTCAGGCATGGAATTCACAAGGTATTGCAACACAGTATTTCAAGGTGCCAAGCTTTAATTATTGTTTCCTGAAGTTGTCATTTTTATCTAGAATGGATTCTCAGTTATTTTCTTTCCCATTATACTACAAAAATTCTCAATGGGGTTCAAATCTGGCGAGTAACCTGGGCATGGGAGAACATTAATACCGTGTTTTGCAAATGCAGCCTTAATTTAAAATAATGAATGTTTCGATGTAGGCTTTAGAATTGAACTGAAATGCAATTTAAAATAAATTATAAAGTGTGTTTTATTTTTTTCGACGTATGGTAGGTCTAGAGTGTCCTCAAACACCTTTTTTTGCCTTGGAAACAATCCACAAGCACTACAAAGCAACCTATCTATATTAGCACACCAGCATATTTACCATCATTCATGGCTAACTCTACAAAATGAAATCGTCCGTTTGACTTAAATAACATGCACCCTTACACTATTACCAATTCTGGGTGTTTTGATGTATGAACCAGGCATTCTGGTGTCATGACCACCTTTGTTTTACGCCAAGCGTGGCCATGCGCATCGGACATTAAAGAAAAGCGACTTTCGTCGCTGAATATAGCTTGTCTCCATTCCGAAATACTCCGAATTTCGTGCACCTTGGCTCACTTTCAATAGTTTTTTCAGCATTGCTTTCATCAGTACTGTTATTTTTCTTGATGCGTGTGTCTTCCAACCGGCTTCACAGAGTCTCCTGCGAACTGTTCTTGGTATGTCATTGACACACATGGACTCATTCCATTATCTAGTAAATGCAACAGAATTTGCATTTCACTGCATAATCGTGTTATTGGAGTCTCAGTATGTTTAAAAGATAACATCCGATAGCAAATTCTAGGCCTTTTATCTACAGTTCCTTCGGTTTCGAATATCTTTATGAGGCATGAAACAGTCGACTATCTGCAATCACACCGATGAGCAATCCTAACATTCGAAATGTTTTCTTGGTACTTTAAAATAACAGTTTGGTGCTTATCACGAGTTAGTTCACTCATTTTAAAAAGAAACGATCTTAATCGAAAAGCATTGCACAGTGAAATCACTTCGACAACCTAACAACCGAAAGAAAATCCTTTGCAATCTGAGCGATTGTATAAACTGCCAGGATGGCACAATCGCTGCAGAAGATTGCTTTCCAATGAATGACACAATTGCTTAAAACTTCCCCAACTTCCCCAACACATTTATACAGAAAATGTCCCTTTAAATGAAAAAATATATATATAAATAAAAACCTTTTTGGGAGATTATTCTTGCAAAAATATGAAATTTCTCAAACCCGCAATACTTTTCGCCTGCAGTGTAGTTGTTATTTTATTATTTTTTTTTTGTCAGCATGTTTGAATCTACCCAACTTGTTATAAGATGTGCTTACATAATACGTGTGTATTGCGCAGCTTCAGTTTAATGTAAAAGTCAACTTTATATAAGAATGGAAAATGTGACATTTTAGCACCGTGCAAGATAATAACTTTAGATAACAGAATGTTGTATAATGCCAGCAGTTAATGAGTTTAGGCCATTTTGATATTTAAATCCACTCTGTTAAGACGGAGCATGCACTTAAACAGCATAAAAGTGTAATACATAAAATTTCTCTACATTAAACTCTATCTCAATCTGAAATTTTAAAAAAATACTTTGCGAGGGAAATTATAATCACTTACGATAATTCATATGCTTATGGTAACTCCTATTTCAGAATCATATTTGGCTTATGAGGAATAAAAAAAAATGTTGACAAATGATATAGAGATTGTAATAAATCTTTATTTTTAGATGTATATAGTTAAGCTTTTCCTAAAATAGCGATTTTGTTTCATTTGAAGGCAAAATCATCTAGAACATTCATTATTTAAATAATGAAAGTAATAATAAAATCAAATTAATTATTAAACACATTTTTAATCATTAAAGTTGTTATCATTTTACTAATTATAATACAATTGCAATTGCCAGTTTGCAATTATTATATTTAAATTAAATTCCTGCTTGATTAAAATGAAAGATCATTTTAGATCATTTGAATATTTTTTTAGAATCAATTAATTTTCAAAATTTAATGTAAGGGCTTAGAAAGTTTGCTTCCTTACTTTCAAAACAAAGCAGTACATTTTCATTTTGTTAATACATTAAAATATAATTAAAATATTAATACATTTTTTGAGCATCATTTTAAAATATAATTTAATTTAATGAACAATTAAATCAGATTTCTTTTTTGAGTGTAAAAATTAATTTCTGATATAAGTGGCAGATCGTCCTTTTGGGCTGCATAGTGGCAGCAACCCATAAAAATATATTTTTAACGTCATTTTTCTCTAGTTTATTAATATTTGTGCTCTGAAAGTACTTCGATGCATTTTGCTTACTTAATCGATGAAAATAGGAAAAAAAAAAGCTATAAAAACATAAAAATCAGACAGAAAGTAAATCAACTGCAAGAGAAACATAGTTTAGGTGATTTGTCATCACCTTATAGAAGACCGTTGGAACACAACTGATTGACTGAATGAAGACAAAAAGCAAGCCTTATTCTTTTGGAATTTAGAGGGGCTGGAGCTGCAATCAGAGCAGATCCGGCTTGGAGTGATCACTATTATTTTTCTTAATCCGATTCGAAATTCGCCTTCGTTTTTTTCTCTCTTTTTGTACGTGTGTGTGTCTCATAAGAGATTCGTAAGTTCTGATTTCGATTCTTAGTACTTAGACAGAAGCATATCTGTTTTACAGGCATTCATAGGTTTATGCTAGTTAGAGGTGACTCTTTTAAACCAGCGTGCGTAGTCACTGTGGAACTTTCTTATATATATTGTCTAATAAATGCGTTATTCTTTTTTCTCTTTTACAAAATCGTAGATCTTGGGCATGATCTCTAATATCTTGCATAGTATTGATAACCAATAATAGCGAAATGGATATTTCTGGTGTGAGTCAAATTTTTATTGATTCTATCATAAGATCACTGGTAAATAATCCTTGACATGAGATTAAATTAACAATTAGTTAAAAATAACGCATGTATTTTGTATGCCTTTTTTCTGATCAATCGAAAGAATAATTAAAAAATGAACTATAACTGCGGTCGTAATATCAAAATTTCATTTATTAAGTCATTGCGTTTACTTACATACATGCGAAAGTAGACATCAACAGATGGCAGCTCAGTCCTTTAATAGATTTGACTCATGTTCGGCAAGGATTTTCATTTTACATTAGAAGACTATATACCAAATTTTATCTAATTAGATCTTTACATTTTGAAATTGTTGTGTTCGCATGTATTCAGACAGCTGCATAGATATATTTCCTCTAAATAGAGTGAATTCAAAATTTGACTAAAATTTATAAATTTGGGGTTCGGTTCTTATATCAAATTTCATTCCTTTATAGGGATTTTTTTGGGTTATCGTATTTACGGACAGACAGATATAATCCAAAAATGCATTTTTCTGTCTAAAGAAGGTCTGAAAGATAGGAATTACATAATCTGGAGTGCACTTTTTTATTATTACCAAATATTATCTTTGTATACTTAGTGTACAAGAAAGTAAAAAAAAAACTAAATCGGTAATTTATTGAAAAAAAGATACATGGGTTATTCAGATAAAAACTCTAATAGATTTTTTTGTGTTTTCTTAATAATTATTTAATGTAAATTCAATGAAATTTTTATTACTCATTTTGTTTGATATTCTTGTTTAGACAAGCATTATCGAGTTGACTGAACGAGGATAGAAGTGTGTGTGGAAAGTTAGTCTCTGAAACGTTTATTTCTCATCTTAATATTCATATAATTCACCATCGAAAATTTATTAAGAATTTACATCATATGCTGGTTATTTAATTCGTTTGAGATTTAAAAAAATTTCCCATATGGATTTTAAATTAAAAATTAAATGAATATTTTTTAAAAAATTTCAATTTCTGGATACTTATTTTTTACAGCATTATTTATTTTTGAGTCGCCGATTCACAGTTGCAGAGTACCAAAGAGAAAAGAATTACAGCAATTAATTTAAGTTTTTTGACATTTTGAAACTAAAAATTAGTAACAAATATTTATCATATACGTAAAAAAAATGTTTTATTTATTTATAATTCGGTTTCATTGCGGTTCCAATCTTTGAGGACATATATTTTGCTATATATTTTGGAAAAGGGGCACTGTTTTTGTAATTTTCTTGGGTGTCATTTTTTATTGTTATCTTTGTAATGACGTACTACATATATCCAAAGGATTCAAATGTTTTTAAAATCAATAGAAAAAAAAAGTAAAATGATCAAACATTAAAATGTCAATAGTAAAATGATAGCAAAACTTACATTTTTGGTAGCATTGCGTAAAAATTATACACATTCAAGGAATCAATATATTTTTTTGAATTATGAGTATATTTGTACTTTAATATTAATTTTATTTTCAATCATACATTCAATATTTTGAACTTAAAGCACGCTCGCTGCTGCGTCACTTGCCTGTGATTCACACCCATTATCTAATTAATTCATATGTACTGTATAATTGGACGATCCTATCCGTATTACAGTTCAAAGATAATAAAGAAAGGGTCGTCTAACTACAGGGTCTCCCACAAGGTATGAAACGTGGTATTCAGAACAGGTCAAGACGAGTATTTTAATGTACATCATGTGGGGATCCCCGAATATTGCATCATAGTCTAATTACAAGAAGATCGTTAATTACGAATCCGACTGATCCTATTCCAAATTATGATACATACAAAGATTGCTCAATACCAAAACTTTCCTAGATGACAGAGGTCACCTCAACATAAACTGCACCAAGACAATCAAATGTATGTACGAAAGATAAGAGATAATTGGTTTATGTAAGATGGTGCTAGACCTCACCGCACCATAATGAACAAACCAATAATAGATCGTAGCGAAACTACGACCTTTTACCGGAATATTTTCACCTTAGACTGGGGGGGGGATTCCATTACGAAAGCAGACAATGTTATAGAGTGGCCACCTTATTCTCCGGATCTTAACCCATACGCCCCTTTTTATGGGGATACTTAAAAGACGAAGTGTATTTCACTACAGTCGACTTGAAAGCAGCAATTTAAACCGAGGTTAAGGAAATTGGGACGCATTTTGAAGAAAACAATTGTGACTTCCGATTCTAGACTTCATTTGCTCGAACGGTTCGACACTTCAAAAATCTGCTGTATTGAAAGTTCTCAATAAACATAGATTTTCATCAGGGTTTTTTTTCCTTCTCATTTTTTGAAATTTTAATAATACAAGTTTCACATATTAATTAGACTATGACCACGTACTATACATTAAAATACTCGTCTTGATTGTTCTATCTGAATCTGTAATTATTAGATGGTGTACACCTTGTGGGACACCTTGCGGATAGACTATCTTAGTCACAGGCGTAAAACAAGCAGCAGCAAACATGCTAAATACATAATATTGTCGAATAATAAAAATCAGAATGAGCTCTTTTTCAAACTCTAGATGGCGCCACCAAATTTCTCTTCAACAATATTTCACATCTCTGTTCACGACATATCCAGGCGGTAACGTCAATTCATTGCTGTTGATGACAGTAGTTGACGTCGAACTGGTGACAGTGACTGGCTGGGACGGTTGGTACGCAGGATTCAGAGGCATGATCGGGGTTGTTAAACGATCCTTTGCAGTCATTGGCGGCAGTGCTCGTGCGACAATAGCAGAGGACGCTTGGTCTCTGGTCGGAGGTCTGGTGTAGAACATTACATTCGGCTGTATTATTCCGTCTGGATCCCTGGCTAAGGAAATATAAATAATTTTTTAAATAAAAAAATTATCCTTGTTTTTAACAATTGAATAATTAGACAGTATAGCGCCGATTTTGGTATTGCTAGAAGATAAGACAGTAATAGTACTGGCTAAGAATTCAGTGAACCACGTGATCTTCCTGGGTGGAGCTAGCCGTCGATCATCTAACATCACATGGTCTCACTGTTGCTGCTTGTTTTTATATTTTTTTCAGCCAGAAACAAATTTGAACCCCGCATGGTAGGGAGTGCGATTTTGGCTCTCTCTCGTCCGAAATAAACCATAGTGCCGTTTACTAATGCCTTTAGTATACCTGTGCCTTTAATTGTTATGTTATCTAATAAAACCCAGAAAAGACAATCAGTGTCTTCAAGTTATTTAACAAACTACCAATCTTCACTATCACGTAAATTATTGCTGTATCTAAAAAAGCAACAATAATTAAATTTTAATCTAAAATTACTTTAGTATTTATATGGCTGTAACAATTCTCGACGCTTTCCCCGCAATCTTAGGTCTCTGACATTTTTTCCAGTCCCATCACCTTAGAGTTACCCATTTGGTATCAAAAATTAGATCATCCAAGATATCAACTTTTGAAGGGGTCTAACTAAGAAAGATGATAAGCTCATGCCAGTTTTTAAAGCGCTATCCCCAATATTTAAAATTTTTGGAATGGCGTGGTTTTTAAGTATATTATTGAAGATGATCTCGTAATGGAAACAGATTGTCATAATAATAGAACTGAAATATTGTAAGTCTTATTTAGTAACTCACAAGTCACAAACACGCATTTTCTTTTCATTGTAAAATTTGTTATTAATTGCAAATTTAAATTTACGCAGCATATTTTATATGGACAAGGTTTATTTATACTTTGAGGAGTGATCTGATTACATTGGAAATTACTGATTCAGCAAAAGTAAGCATCAGGAGTAGATACAGCCTATACAGTGCGTTTCAAAATTTATCGTTCATATTTCGGGTGGAGGTAAAGTACAAGTTCACACAGGACGATGAATGCCAGGCGTTTTTGAAAATGTTTTGTGATCGATGCAACGTCACTTTGAATCCTTTGTACGTGTTTATGGCCCCAATTTTGAGCACCTACTGCTAACGAATGTACTTAACTTTGTTGGAATAAAAGTCACATTCACTTCCATTTAACTGTACTGTTTCCTTGTGTTCATTTTACTTGTCAATTTTGTCCATGCAGATGACGTTTGTGGACATACTTTCCTGTGTGAAAGCGGTTTCCTGAATCATTCCCGACCTCCTTACGAAATATGAACGATAAGTCTTGAATCATCGTGAAAATATTTAACATATCTATGTCACATTTACACTTGCAGCGAAAGGATAAGTTATGGTACTCGTATTTAAAACATTTACATTTAGACAGTGTTGTTACACCTGTAAAATCAAGTGTGTGAAAAAAAAAGAGAAACATTCTTCAGACAATTGCTTTCTTATTAGATGACGACATGCTTATCTTTCTGATAAAAGAGAAGTCGAATAGAAATTTAAATTCGTGTATAATATTTGATGAAATCATGAATAATCAAGAAACATCTATGGACATTAAATTTATTTACTGTCATATTTCCTCTGAAAGGGAGGGAATATTTATATCACTTTTTTCTAAAGCAGCATTTGCACTAAATCAGTACTGACACAATAATGTATTAAATCATTTATATGTCCAGGAATATAAACACACTGTCCAGAAAATGGTAAATATTTGCCGCCCAAAGATTGGACAGCTACATTATCGTCCTATTATTTTCTCTTTCTGCGTATGCGGCATCTTACTGAACAGACAAAATACTCTTGAAGTGTTCGAATTATCACTTCGAGCTTTTAGCAGATATGAATTCAGTTTTATTCCTCATTACTTTTGCCTTTTTTTCTTCAACTTTTTTTCCTTTAATTTCCTTGGAATTTTATTTTTTTTCCCGATTTTATTTTTTCTCTCAAAGCCTAAGTCGTATTTTGACTCGGCGAAAGTTATAATTGGTTACTAATTGCTTAGTTTTCAGTTAATTAAATTTACAAATAAAATTTTAAAAAATATATCCGAAGTGTATATTTTTACTCACCAAAGTATATCTATGCTGAATTTGGTAGGTTTTCTTCAAACCTTATAGAATGCCAACACAAATAGGCACAGATAATACGCTCATCTTTATTATTATAAAGTAAGGAAATTTAAATTTTCTGTATTTTATAAGGACAGTAATAAATGAAATATTTTAATTACTTAGCAGATATATCTATATAAATAAAAATGAGTGTTGTCTGTATGTCTCTTATTCCCTGCCGTGTCGCTCAACCGATTGCGACGAATACTTATTACTTGCATTTACGGAATGGTTATAGACATAGTACAATTATCTAATCTATATAAATGAAAATGAATGTTTGTCTGTATGTCTCTTATGCGCTGTCTTGCCGCTCATCCATCTTTATTTAGTTCTATACTGTATACTTACGAGTCGGACAGTCAAGAAATTTATTTGTTTCGGCTGAAGACGGAAAAAATATTGCCTATCCTAAAGCTCTTAAATCTTAAAGTAAAAAATAAAAAGAATAAACATTAATTACACTTCTCCGTTATCTATCATTCAATTTCAATGAATGTATTCATTTCCGATACGAAAATAAATATTATTCTTTCAATCACTCCAAATTAAACAGGACAATTATTTTAAATTTCAAAGCGATATTTCCAAAATTATTTCTTCTGCGGCAGCAACGCTCCAGGTATCCTCTAGTATAAAATAAATACTACTTACATAATACTTCCAGACAATGCTACTTTTCGATTGGAATTTCTAAAATAGCACCACCCTAAAATTAATTACTTTTGTATTTTTATAATCATTTTTCTGACAACTTTAGCCATTGCATGATAATTATAGAATTTTACGTTTCGTTATTACTCTATACTTTTGAGATATACAATGATAAAAAAGTTATAATTTATTGTTTGTAATGTCCTTATCCGAAAGTACCGTTTACTAAAAATTCATAGATTTACATTGCTTTTTATTTCAAATAATAAGGTATTAATAAGCATTGAAATTTAAACATTATTGGCTTATATATGAAAATTAGGATTTATTCAATAAATTGATAATAATGTTCATATATAGGAATAATTTATATTTTCTAATTTGTTTTCATAAAATCAAAAATTTCTAAGAATTGCACCTATTCGGACCTGAATTTTTTTCTGAACATTAAATACATAACAGACATAATACAAACATGTTTTACATTTTATGTTATTAACAAAAAAATCAATAGTTTTTCTTTGTAGTCCCTTTCGACCAATTCCTGAATGAAAATTTTCACTCCAAGAATTATACAATGCGTCACTTATCAAATTCACTCCTCTCAATGACCAGTGTTACCATCTGCGCAAACGATTAGCAGTTATCAAGTCAGTGATGTCTAACTGTAACTGTATCCATGCAATCGTCTTATGTAATCAAAATGATTTTTAAAGTGCACTTGTTTGGCGTTTTTAAGTGTATTGCGTGAAGAATTTGTTTCCTTGTTGATCGAATATTTGTTCGTGAATATATGTTAAAAAATTATAAATAAACGCTGTGTTAGATGAAAATAAAATAAGCCATTTAGAAGTTAAAAGGATTTTAATGGAACTGTGTGCGTGCGATTGCCTATTCATATTCAAAACAGTTCTTAAAATGAATTCTATGGAATTTTTAAATACATTTCG
Organism: Argiope trifasciata; assembly: GCA_026543055.1. Classification (NCBI taxonomy): domain Eukaryota; kingdom Metazoa; phylum Arthropoda; class Arachnida; order Araneae; family Araneidae; genus Argiope; species Argiope trifasciata. The sequence goes on from JAPMOQ010057988.1 coordinate 476,184, forward strand.
AGAAGAAATTGTTTATCTATTGATAGAATATTTATTCGTGAATTCATGTCGATATGTTAAAAATAACCGTTGTGTTAGATGAAAACAAAACAAGTCAGTTGAAATTTAAAATGCAGCTTCTAGACATTGTATTATTTATAGCAAATGGACACAAAATTTGCTTTTTCGGGCAAAGAAGTTTTATTTTCCGTGTACACAGGCTATTATAAAAGCTGTATCATTCAGCCATTAGAATTTCATTTTCTTCACAAAAATCATTTAGCTTAATATCTAATTTTCGCGCTTATAGCATTATTTGTAATAGTAGTTATCTAGTTTGTATGGGTGATTTATAAGAAATGATGGGAGATAAATTAAATTTAGTTAAAATATAGTTTGGTAGTTTTTATTAAAATATATCTGAATAGATGAAGATAGTTATTTAAGATATGACGTCACTAAAATCTTGTCCCACTCCAAGTGTGCATAGTAGATTTATAGTTAAAGGTGGCTTATAGTTAAGCCTAAAATATTATTTATTTGCTCTTCAAGTCTCTGTAATCTTGTACCACACTATATGTGCATGGTAGAATTGTAGTTAAAAGAGGGAGGTAAAAAAGGGTTAAGAT
>JAPMOQ010057988.1:488815-505394 GCA_026543055.1 Argiope trifasciata
CAGATGTGAAACACTGTTATTTCAATAGCTACAAATATCTTACAAACATAACTTGTGCAATGTTCTTTTAACAAAATACTTTTTAAAGTCAAATTATGACAGATATTCGCTATTCATACAACAGCACTGTTGTATGAATAGCGTGCTCTACTTACGGATAGCATGGACATTTTTAATGGAGGCAAGTCTCATTACATCATAATGCTACAGCGCATAACTATGATCTATTTTCTAACTGCAAGTTGTCTTTCACGCTACTCTAACTTCACATATTTATTCCTGAATACATTGTGCAGATAATAAACAAGGTTTCTCATCTTTATCTTCGAGTGTAAGAACGTCACACTCTTAAATATTTCAGAAAAAAAAAAAGAAAAATGTTTAAGTGACATAGCAGCAAAGAAATCTGTTGAAAATCAAGCAAAAAATAATATGTATTTAGGGAAGAGGAGGGTACCTCAATTAGGTTGCAGTAATTAATTGAAATGAGAGATTTTAGAATTTTAAAGTGGTGTAAAAATCAAAAGTGGCAATAACATTTTCGGAAATTATTTTTAAAATGTTAAGATTTATTTTAATCGCTAATCAATCAAAATATAAAAAAAAGATTGTACCGAGAATATATTTCCAATATATATTTGGAGAATATATTTGGGAGTATACCTGTGAAGAACATGGTATTTTAGGTCTAAAAATTTGTCCTGTAGAGAGCACAAATATGTCCCAGTTTATTATTCCTTGTTGTTTTCAAATTAAGTATTGTAGTTTAAGTTTTCTATTTCTTGCACTTATAGCCCATATTTAAGTAAGTCATCATTACAAACGTTAAAAGTGGTCTACAAGGCATCTTTGGACTTTGAATTACTAAGCTTTGCATACAGTTACACCTTCGATAAACCCCTTTAAAATGAAAACACACACACACGCACACTTTAATATTAAAACAATTTATAATTTTCTCCAATTTTTATAAATTAAAAAATATTTAGAGTATATTCTTCAAAAAAATCTTCATACTTTCTGGTATTATACGCATATATTTGTAACTTGAATAAAATATGTAACTTTTTATTCTATAAATACTGAATAGCCCTAAAAGCCCGTTCAATAGGTTTATAACGGAAGTCCGAGACACCTGGGTTTAACTTAGTTTAGTTATAATAACGTCTCGTTGTACAGCAACATTAGAGCTATTTTGAGACAGACCATGTAATTTTGAGTCGAGGACAACACCTGAGCTGACACCCCCTCTCCACACCGCACCAGCAGGAGAACGTTCAGCCTGGCGGATTTAACGTGTAACAGAGTCCCTTACCTGGCAGTTCTTCGATGAAATCGAATCTCAAACATTTGTGCTCCGAAACCCTTTTGAAACCCTTGCGCTCCGAAGCCGAGACCTTACCATCAGGCCGCCGCAGCCCCCGAGAAGCCTCGGTATCATAATCTTTGTTAGCATCATTATTTTAATGCAGGAGGTCAGGCTTTGGTTTTTAGAAACCCTCACGCAGATAGGTTTCGAAGTCAGGGATATTTTCTGAAATTTTTCTAATAATGCCCGAGCAAACATTAGTTTCGGAGCCATTGCATAAGCAGGGCTCACTTTTGTGTATTGACATTCTAATGCGGCATGCCACAGTGAATTGAGTTAGAGGGTAGGAATTTTTTCTTATTTTTGAAGGAAGAACTCTTGTATTCCATTAATTTTAGTCACCTAAACTTCGAAATAAGAGGATTAAAGATAAAATAAAAAGAAACGAACCAAGCCTTTAATAATATCATTCTGTAACATTTTGATTCAAAGATTTTAAATTTCATCTTAAAACTTTTTTTTAATTCCTTTTCATTACTATTTATTGAATTTTTAATCTGTTTAGAAGCCAATTTATTCTCAGAGATTTGATTAATTTAGATTTCCTTTAGATTTTTAATATAAATTTATATGAACTTTACCTTTTTCATTTACAATGATTATGAATTACTATTCCAAATACTCACTTTAATTAGTTATATCGAACAAGCATCTTAAAAATTTCCTCTTGAGACAGAAAAAAGGTTTTAAAACGAAACTAAAGTAAGTAACTTTTCCTTATCACAAATTTTTTATTCTCTTAAAATTCATATTCAAATTTTGGGTTGGATGACTGAAAATTAACAAATAGGATTGCATTATCAACAAGGCTTTTAAAAAGTACGAAATACATATCAAAATTTTAAAATTAAGAATACTTTATTGACGAAGCTGTTTAACAGCTGTTTACGTATAACAGATTTAAATACATAATTAGCCTTTTCAGCAAAGCAACTGATCACTGAAAACGGCTAATATGCTAGTAAGGGTAAGAAATGAGAATATAAATGTAATTAGATATTGCCTGAGCTATAACAGAGAAGTTAATAAATATTTATTACTTTTTTGCTGTATTATAAATTATAGAAAAATACATTTAATATTTAAATTGTTAGAATATTAGACGGCTTTGAAGACCAGCCCATTTGTCAGTATAAATGATACCTAAAATTTTCAAAAAACTCTTTTATCTAACTTGTTCTCTTAATAGTGTTTTCTTCAAAATATTTTTAAGCTTAAGATTTTGATAGTTATAAAATTTAGATCTACAGTTATTTAGACTTTAAACAGTTCTATTCATTGTACTGCTTATCTCTCTTTTTAATTTTCTGTCCTCGTCAAATTTCAAACTTAAATTAGAGAGCAAATGTTAAACTGTAATTAATATAAAAACATTTTTTATTGAAACGAACTGTGTCTTTTTTTAAATATGAAAATTGAGAGCAGAGTCATTCGACATTGAAGCTGTATGTGCGCCGTAATATTATTTTCGTAACTTATGTAATATCTTTAAGAATTACATAAGCTGCACTTCCCATGGTAAGAGACATGGGATATGGAGATACAGAATAAACTTGCATTTTATTGGCCAGTTTTACCAATGCGTGGGAAGATGTAAAATTATCTCATCTACGTATTGGACACACTCGGATTACCCAAAAGTACCAACTTTTTGGGGAAAGGGCACCTATGTATTTTTCATGCCACGACAAATGGACAGTTAAGTCATATTTTGATTGAATGCACAGCTTTGGACTCTCATCGGCACCATTTTTTTCACTCATCAAATGTAGCTCTCCCAGAATTGCTGGGAAAGAATTATCATCCAAACATCTTTACATTTTTCGTTGCTATACACCTTTTACTTAAATTTATTCAACTTAAATAATTTCCTTCTGGTTTGTTTTTTTTTAATTCAAAGATGTCATTTTTTGTCTTCGTCTGTTTTAGCTTTTTTACATTTATTTTTACATGAAAATATAATTTTATACGAAGCTTCAAATATCTATATCTATACTTATAATAAAGCTCAATGTGTGTGTGTGTGTGTGCGTGTGTGTGTGTGTTGGCGCTCTACAGGCCAGACCATTGGACCTACTGCTACCAAATTTGGTACATGTATACCTTGGAGGTCCGGAATGTTCACCTCGGAGCCCGTTTTTCGAATTTTTTATTAGAATTTGAATTAATTAAAATTTAAGCGAAATTTCAACGATTTTCCGCTATAACTTCCGAAAATATTATTGCACAAACAGGATTTTTACATCAATTTAAAGATAAAAAAATTAGCTTTCCAATAGTATCAGTGTTTTAATGTATAACTTAAGCCTCTATTTTTAACGAATTTTTAAAGAAATATTTTGACCATGTTTTTTTGAGCACGTGACTGAATAAATAAAAGAAAACAATGACGGAAGTTGAAATAATAAAAAAACAATAATCGTAAATCAAGTCTAAAGAAATGATACTTTTAACACGTGACTGGATAAAATAAAATAAATATAAAATGTGATATTTTCTTCAAAAAATAAATGCAAAGCAAAGGATTCTAAGAAATCGTTTGCAATATCTATATCATTAACTCAATAAATCTTTTTTATTTACGGTAAACCTGATTGAATTTAGACAGGATATGCATTGAAATCCTGACTGAATGGCATATTTATGTAATCGTTTGCAATATCTGTATCATTAATTCAATACATTTTTTACCTTTCTCGCTTTCTTTAAAAAAACATATTTAATATTTTGGCAACATCATTGAATTTTTTTTAAATATTTGGAAGCATAACCGATGGTTAAAACTGACTGATTATAAAATTAAAGAATTTTATTAGGAAAAGGTGTACTTTTAGAACTTTCCGTCCATCATCTTAAAGAAAATATTAATTTCAGGTCAATCAATGCCCGGAATTACTGCAAGGCTAATGAATATGTGATTTAATTGAACATTTTAGAACGCTTTACTCATGGCGAACCAGCTGGTCACCAAAGGCGGCTAGTTAACAATATTTTACCTTTTACCATAAGAATGACGCAGTATGGCCAAGAATGGCTCTTGTGCCAAAAACCCCAAATTAACCACCATCACCACCTTTAAGAAATATTCAAAAAATATTCTTTTATTGATCGTAAAATTCAGTTTTTAATTTTACTTTCAAAATATTTAAATGATGTAAATAAAATATTTTTTTTATTTCAGTAAATAAATATACTTATGAAAAAATTTTGAAGTTTAAATTTTACACAGTCCTTTGGTCCTAAGGAATCATATTCTGCGAAATGCTCTTGACACTTCAATTTTTAATTACATAATAAATGTTTCTGTCTTCTGCTATCAAGTCTGGTCAATTTACGAAGCTTTCATATATCAATTTTAGGACAAAAATTGATAAATAAAATAATAAATTTTTTTCGTCATTATTGAGAAACCCTGACAGAAGATCGGTGCATCTTATTTGAAATGGTCTAAAATCGTCAGTTTTTATAAAAGAATGACATTCAAATTCCATAAATTAGTCAATTTTACTGATTAATTTTTCAACAATTTTTATTTAAAATACTTTTGTCTAAGGAATCTTTTGTTAAATATAATTCAAAGGGCAAAGACACCTATTTAAAATCTTAAAATTCTTAATTAATCGCAATATTTATTGTCCCAAGTAACATAAAATATAGTTATTTAATTCATTTAGACCATTTTGTTAGCAGATGCAAGCCCTAAATTAGCTGATGATCAGTTATATCAATTTTAGGACAAAAATTGATAGATAAAATAATAAATTTTTTTAATCATTATTGAGAAACCCTGACAGAAGATCGGTGTATCTTATTTGAAATGGTCTAAAATCGTCAGTTTTTATAAAAGAATGACATTCAAATTCCATTAATTAGTCAATTTTACTGATTAATTGTTCAACAATTTTTATTTAAAATACTTGTGTCTCAAGAATCTTTGGATAAATATCATTCAAAGGGTAGAGACACCTATTTAAAATTTTAAAATTCTTAATTAATCGGAGCATTTATTGCCTCAAGAAACATAAAATATAATTATTTAATTCATTTAGACCATTTTGTTAGCAGATGCAAGCCCTAAATTAGCTGAGGACCACTGATTAAAGTCATTTGCCTGTATATTAAACCATGTTTGCCTTAAATAAAGCTGATTTATTGAAATATTAAAACTATTCTTCCATTTACTTTTTATAAAATATATTTCAGCGTTTTTTCGCTCCATACAGAAACGTGCTGAAAATTACACTTTAATATATTTAATTTGCAATAATAGTTGATTTATTTTTTAATTTGAACTTCTGTTAATGTGTTGGCAACAAGTTGATAAAAGCTAATTTTTTACCATTGACATGCTTGTTCAGATTACATTTTATTTTATTTTTTGCGAAATATATTGTTGAAAAATATGGTTAAAATATTTCCTTTAAAATTTTTTCAAAAGTTGAAACTTAATTTGTAGATTAAAGCATTGATATCATCAAAAAGATAATTTTTCCCACTTTAATTTGATGCAAAAATCAGTTTTGTGCTGTAATAATTTCGGATGTTATAGCAGAAAAACACTTAACTTTTAATTCAATAAAATTCTAATTAAAATTTGTAAAAATTCCTCCCAGGTGCACAATTTTGGCTTCCAAGGTACACACATGCCAAATTTGATAGTTGTAGGTAAAACTGTTTAACCTGTTGAGCGCCAACACACACACACACACAAACATACTTAGCTTTATTATAAATACGGATGATATCGAAAAAGAAAAATGAATCTGATGTAAATGGAAAAAAATATAAACATACTGCGCATAATCTAAGAATTGATAAGGTTTGAAATTTTAAGTTTTAATGTAAGAAATATATTTATTTAATAAAATACGAAGAAAAAATAATTTATTTCATTGAGTAAAAGAATTATTCTTAAGATTATAAGCAAGAACTACATTTTGAGCATTTAATTCAAAATCTGATTCGGCGTTTTACTTAATATTAATCAGACATACATTAGAAACAAAATTTTTTAAGAGATAAGCGTTATCCACAAACACTTAGTCGGACTGACAGAATAATCAGGCCTGGAAATTCAGGCTGCAACTCAAAGTCGACTGAAAAATGTAATGGAATATACTATCACTATAACGGACTTTTCCTATTAATTAAAAAAATTTGCAAAAAAAATGATGATAGCTATAATGAACCTCATAGAATCACAATCAGTCAATACGTGTATAGATGTACATTCAAAATTACAGGAACTATATATCTTTCGACAAATTGTAGTATCCTTGGACAATTGCATTTGGACGTCAGAATCCATTCTATTATGGATCTAGAATTTTTTTATCATCTTGAAAAATAAACATCATTCTTGAACTCTTCATGACGAAACATATTTATTTTGCCAAGGTCTCCGTTTGACGCTTACAGTCGATACGAAAAGATGTTTTTAATTATTCCCTGACCAAGGAATCTTTTTTGTTTATCAAAAAAGATTTTTTTTAAAAAGATAATGTCAGTAGTTGTGGACTTAATAAAAGTACAATTAATCACTGCATTTATGGATATAGCATGTTCAAAGACATAACTAAATATTTTCCGACGAATGAACAGTTGCATTTGGACGTCGGGATATATAATATTATGGATTCTGACGAATTATGGATCTAATTAAGCCTATTATTTTCAATCAATGACTAAGTATTTCGGATAAGGAATTGCAAAAATTTCTATTTTAATTTTTTTGGAGAGGATGGCAGTATATAATGTAATATAAATAGCTTCTAAGCTTTACTTTATTGCATATATTTTTATATCTAGATGATTATGTAATCATTTACTGTTTGTGGGACTATGAATTTTTTTATTTGCAATATCTATATCATTAACTCAATAAATCTTCTTTATTTACGGTAAACCTGATTATTATTACGGTAAACCTGATATTACTTACTAGCCGCCTTTGGCGACCAGCTGGTTCGCCATGAGTAAAGCGTTCTAAAATGTTCAATTAAATCACATGTTCATTAGCCTTGAAGTAATTCCGGGCATTGATTGACCTGAAATTAATATTTTCTTTAAGATGATGGACGGAAAGTTCTCAAAGTACACCTTTTCCTAGTAATATTCTTTACTTTTATAAATCAGTCAGTTTTAATCATCGGTTATGCTTCCTAAATATTAAAAAAAAAATTTCGATGATGTTGCCAAAATATTAAATATGTTTTTTTAAGGAAAGCGAGAAAGGGAAAAAAAGTATTTAATTAATGATACAGATATTGCAAACGATTACATAAATATGCCATTCAGTCGGGAATTCAATGCATATCCTGTCTAAATTCAATCAGGTTTACCGTAAATAAAGAAGATTTATTGAGTTAATGATATAGATATTGCAAACGATTGTAGAAACCTTTGCTTTGCATTTATTTTTTAAAGAAAATATCACATTTTATATTTCTTTTATTTTATCCAGTCACATGCTGAAAGTTCCATTTCTGTAGATTTATTTTGCGATGATATTTTTTTTATTTGAACTTCCGGCCTTCTTTTATTTTATCCAGTCACATGATAAAAACTTTGTAAAAATATTTCTTTAAAAATTCGTTAAAAATAAAAGTTTGCATTATAAATTAAAAACACTGTTACCGTTAGAAAGCTAATTTTTTAATCTTTAAATGGATATAAAAATCATGTTTGTGCAATGATATTTTCAGAAGTTATAGCGGAAAAACGTCGAAATTTCGCTTAAATTTTAATAAATTCTAATTCTAATTAAAAATTCGAAAAAAGGGCTCCGAGGTGCACATTCCGGACCTCCAAGGTATATATGTACCAAATTTGGTAGCTGTAGGTCCAACGGTCTGGCCTGTAGAGCGCCAACACACACACACACACACACACACACACACACACACACATTGAGCTTTATTATAAGTATAGATGTTACATATTTATATATATTATATTCTTGAATTAACTTTATATTTACTGAATTAATATGTTTTGTATTTTATTTTCTCCTTAGGCATTACGGGGCAGAGTGAATTTTGATTTATATAAAACTAGCCGCCTTTGAAGACCATCTGGTTCGCCAAGAGTAATGCGTTCTAAAACTTTCAATTAAATACTTCTGTGTCTTCCTCTCTTTATAATTTCTCTGCCAGATATACTTAAACTTCGAAAGTCATGTAACTCATATTATTATAGAAGCCTTACGATAATTTGTTCATTGCTCTATATAACTCTCTGACTCGTAATAAGTTGTCAGGAAATCACGTGGAAAATATCACATTTTTATATTTGTTCCATAACATAACGTTTCTTTTTAAATACGTGCTGAACATCACACTTTTCTTGGTTCAATTTGCAATAAGAGTTAATTGAATTATTAAGTTTCAGTTCTGGTCAAAATGACTGCAATCACTGGTACATTCATAACGTGCTCTTGCAGGTTAAAATCTACTTTCATTTTGTAAAAAATTAATTGTTGGAGAATATCATTATATTTTTTAAAAAAATTCATAAAAAATAGAAACTGAATTTATTGCTTTAAACAATGATATCAATGAAAAAAGTAATTTTAAAAGGATTTTAAAAAGAAACAGTTTCGTACTGTAATACTTTTGGAAATTACAGCAGAAAAATTCCGAATGTTAGCATATTTTAATTAAATTTTTTTAAAAAAATCCGTCTAGATATGCTTTTTCATCGCCCAAAGCAAATATATATATGTATAAACTATTTGCTGGTCTGGTCTGACACACACACACATACACATTCATTCATATACGCTGACACATATTCATTTGATATCAGTCTTGGAGAAAATCCGGATATTGATTGGCCTGAACTAGTATATTCTTTAAGATGGTGGACGAAAAGTTCTAAAAGATGAATAATAATATTCCTTTTTATATAAGTCAGTCAAGTTTAAGGATTGCTTGGAAGACTGATTAATGTAACAACTTTGCTTAAAATATTAGTAAAAATATTATGTTAAATATAATTCACAGGGCAAAGTATGAAAAATTCTAACAGTCATTCTTCAATGCATTTTTTGTTTCAAGTTACATAAAATGTAATTTTATTATTATAATTGTAATTATTTAGACCAAGTTTACAGCAGATAACAATATGCACGCCAATTACTAATGATTTACAAATTAGCCATTTGGCACGAATTTGAATGCATATCTTGTATAAATTCAAGCAAGTTTACCATAAAAAATGTTGATTTACTAAATTAATGATATAGATATTGCAAACTATCATATAAACCTTTGTCTTGTATTTATTTTTTTAGAAAACATAACATTTAATTTCTTCCAATCACGTGTCGAAAGTTACATTTTTTTTTTCGATTTAATTTGCAGTAATAGTTAATTTATTTTTAAATTTAAACTTCTATCAGTATGTTGGCAACAGTTTAATAAAAGCGATTTTTTCCCCTTTGCTCGCTCATTATTTATCGTTTGTTTTAAAATTTTATTGTTTTGTCTGAAATATATTATTGAAAAATATGTTAAAAATTATTTAAAAATTCGTTAAAAATAGAAATTTAATTTAAATGTTAAAACACTGATACCATTAGAAAGATAATTTTTTTTATCTTTAACTTGATGTAATAATCAGCTTTATGTAATAATATTTTCGAAAGTTATAGCAGAAAAAAGCCGAAATTTCTCTTAATTTTTAATTAATTTAAATTCTAATTAAAAATTCGATAAAAGGGCTCCGAGGTGCACATTCCCGACTTCCAAAGTATACATTTACCAAATTTGGTAGATGTAGGTCCAATGGTCTGGCCTGTAGAGCGCCAACACACACACACATTGAGATTTATTATGGGAATAGATAGATTAAGATTAATAAAACAATTTATGAGCGCTCTTGATAAATATTGAGCAATGAAAGATGCATGAAATAAGTTTAAGCATATTTAAAGTAGAACATTTTTGTCGATTGAGGCAATTTGGTTTTAATAGGAATGTTTTTATACATTATTTACATAATTATTACAGCTCTTTCCCTTTTAAAGAAAAATAAGGTAAATGATTTAACAATACATAAAGACAGACATTATTCATGCAATATTAAATTATTGCTTACATCTGAAAAGAGATCATTTAAACAAAGTCAACTCAAGAATTTGAAATAAAGTAATATTTAAAATGGAACAAAATAACCTTTTATTTACTTTTTGTTTGAATATTCTCTTTCATAAATTTAATTAAGCTACTGAATATCAACAGAGATATTAATATGTATTTTCTTCATTTCAATGAAATGTTTTATAAAATTTACTGAAGGGAAATATTTATTTTAAAGCTTATATTATGAACCTATTTTAATATGAATAACGATACTATCGTGCAACACAAGCAAGAATTAATGGTGAAAAAATAAATACAGATTTATCTTTAACATACAAAAAATCTGTTAAAAAATTTGTTTTCGTTGATCTGAATCATTAATGAATAGAAAGTAATTTAACTCAAAATAGTTCAAAAAGAAAAATATTCTCATCAAATTCGTGAAATATTCACATCAAACTTATTTCGAAATAAAATGTCGGAAAATAAACAGGAAAAATGCATTATAAAATTCTCTTCGGCCCGATTAAGGCTCTGGATTTATCCACACGTTAAAGCCATGACTTGGAGATATGAAGTTAAAAAGAAATTCTATCTTTTTCGAGTGCAAAAATACTATTATAGATGTATGAAAATGATTGATATCATACGGATTTCTTCGGTCACAAATTTAAATAGCTAAAATAATGAAAATGGTTGGCAGGATAAATGATTGAAAAATTAAGAGAAAATGAATAGTAAATTTATGAAGTTGGAGGTAATTAAAAAGATAACGTTTTGATAAAAATACGTTTTGGTCCTTTTTTAGAATTCATTATAGCAAAAAATTAAACGGGAAGGAATCAAAAACTTTTTTGATATGAGATGCTATAACATTAATTTTATTTTTGCATAGAGAATGTTCTTTTTCAAAATTTTTTTCTTTATTGTGCAAATTATTTCACTCGCAAAATATATTTTAAAAACGTTCATTCTATAATATATTCAGAAATTTTTTAGACTACAATTAAATATTATACAAATCATGCAATGAGAAAAATAATAATGGTTAATTTATTAAAAACATTATTTTAATTTTTGTGAGGAATGTTGACGAAATGGTGATAAAAATGAAAAAGCCAAAGATATATTTAAAAGAAAAATATAATAGCTTCAATTTTTGCCATCCTTTTATATTTTTGAGAGGAAAAATCCAAATTTAGCTCAAATTTCAACATTTATATTAATAAAATTTTAATTTCCATAATTTACTTAGAAAAAAATTGTTAATACCTGCTGTAGAGTTTTTAAAATTTAATAGTTAACGAAACTTAAGTTTCTAAAAGTGACCTATTGGATGTAAACTATAAAAATCCCAGAACTTCATTTGAAGCTGTTGTATAAGTAATTCTGCGCTATGAAAGTTTATTCAAGTAATTTCTATATAAAAGTTTTACACTAAGTACATTGAAATTAGTTGCGATTTTTAAATAAAGATTCCTAATCCATTAATTCCTTAAAAAATCAAGTATTCTAGTAAAAAAATAGTTACGACAAATTCTTTTTCCCAATACAGTTTTTGAAATAATAATGTAGAAAGTCAAATATAAGTTCAATAATAAAATTAATTACAAACAAATATTTAATAGCAGAAAGATGGAGAAAAAAAAATCTTCAATCTTATTTTGAATTATTTCAATTAAGATAGACTAGACCTTTTACAACGAAAAACAATATTAAATGGAATAATTATAAATGCATCTGTTGTGCAATACTGCGAATACGTAATCATAGAACGTCTGTATTTAAGTGATGACTTTATGAAAAACCAACTAGCATTTTTACTTTGTTACATGACGTTTTTAAATAATTTTAAAAGAAATAATTTTTGTGCCAAAAATAAATTCACAATCACAATAATTTTTCCATTTCGATGATAATATTGCACAAATTAAATAATTATTTTTTTATATTTTACAATGATTTGACATAGTTAATGCAACACTGTATTTAAGTACATTATTTAATAGTGCTCTAGTTAATTCAAACTCCAGAACTAAAAAGTTTATTATATTTCCTTGGTAACCGTAATTAATTAAATAAACTTTTATATTCTAATATTCTACAAAAATCTATCGAATGATTATACGTACAGCAGGTAAGCTCTGTTAAGGCGGGGTTTTTTAACACAAATTCAACACATTTCTCTTGTCAGACCATAGGGAATGTGTCTTTGAGAAGATCACTTAAATATCAGCCGTCTTAAATCGGACGTGAAGTCCGATTTCGTTTAACTGTAAATTTTGTTCGGAATATTATTCAGAAGTACTTTGTTTAACGAAAGCGTTGCGATTGGTTGAAACCTTGTTTGGAATTGAAGCAGGGGTGGTGTATAAATTACGCTGAATTCTATGAATGAATCAATTGCGATTTAAGACAAGTATTATCCTTTTTCCCAAAGAAAAAACAAGATCAAAAAGACAAGATGAGCCTTTAAAAATTCGTGTATTATATTTACAAAGCATAGATCTATTTTTTCAAATATTTATAATTAAATATTTTTCTGTAGTTGTTTTAAATTAAGTTACAAAGCACTAAGATTCATTAATTTATTGAAATTTTATTAACTGAAATGCTTATAAATGTATGTATTTATAGAATTTCAGTCTATAAAACATTTATAAAATAAATTCAAATTTCAAAAATTAAAAATAAATTCATAAATTTAAAAATTATTCAGTTTTTTTTTAAATTTGAATTTAGTAAGAATTTTTAAAAAATTATATTATAAATTCTTATAGTTTCTTAAATTTTCAAACGAATAGTTTGTTGATAATAGAGACGGTTCAAGAGTGCATATCGCACTCTAAATCCATCGAAAATTTTAATTTCGAAATGCAATATAAATCTGCAAGACATAAAAATTCCGTAACGTCATAGTGGATCTTACGACTACGCAAGTTACATTTCTCGCGTGGCGTAGATTATTTTTATTACACTGAAATATTTTATTCATATTTTGAACTGTTGATACCAAAATATTTGAACTATAAAAATTATTCGAAAGTACCTGAATAATTTAATTTAAAATAAAAACAAAATTTTTGACTGAATCTTTTGATTATCCCGGTCGTAGAGACGAGTAAAGTAGATAGTCCCATTCATAGAAGTTCTCCCAAAATGAGAATTAATTTTATTATGATGACTTCAAACCAAATTTTATCCATCTAATGTGTAGCATTTTGAATTAATTTTGTTCACGGACACTAGTAGATGTTCTTCACTCAGACAGATTTTATTCAGTTAAAGCTATAAGTCACTATTCATACATTTACACTTCCGAATTACCTTCTTAAAGTGCATATAGACACATATTCAATTAAAGTTATAAGTCACTATTCATTTACACCTCTAAATTACCTTCTTAAAAGTGCATATAGACATATATTCAATTAAAGCTATAAGTCACTATTCATACATTTACACTTCTGAATTACTTTCTTAAAGTGCATATAGACATATAATTTAAGGTAAAAAGGGTTTGATTTCAAATTTGATATACTTTTGCAATATTGATCCGAAAGCACATAGATCATTTCATCAAATTATCTTAATATGTGTACCCATATATTATTATTATTATTCAGTTATACTGTTCTTACGTAAATAACAAATATATCCAACAATTTCTTTTTCGAATTCGAAGAAATCTGAAGTATATGGTGGTATCGAAATCTCTGGGTGAAATTTTTAGACTGTTATCATACCTACAAATTGTAAGCATAATATTTTAAAAAGGAAAAATAAGGTATATTTATAATTCTAAAAAAATTTCATTTTTAATAAAAACACAATTACAAAATGTTATCATGGAAAAATATGTAATTATTTTTTATGATTTTTGAAAAAAGCAATAAAGGAATTTTTTCCCCCAAGGATGGTGTTTTTTTGAAATATTTTAAGACGCAGCAACACATGTTTTGAAATTTTTAATTATTCGATTTTAAATTTGAATACTAATTTTGATTATAAACAAAATTT
The DNA here is from genome assembly GCA_026543055.1 of Argiope trifasciata. Lineage (NCBI taxonomy): Eukaryota > Metazoa > Arthropoda > Arachnida > Araneae > Araneidae > Argiope > Argiope trifasciata. Next base: position 503,288 of record JAPMOQ010057988.1, read on the forward strand.
ATGCATATTAACATGATTTTATGATTATTTTTACAGTTGAGAACGGCATGCGAACAGGGTATGTGTATGCATAGTATTATGTGTATTAATAACATAATATTAAATGCATTAGCATATTATTATTATGTGTATTAATAGTAATGCAATTTACATGTATGAATGGTATGGGAAATACTACTTTGAAAAATTATTGGTATATTATCATTGATTGAAATATAATTTACATGGTGAAGAAGATAGCTTCGAAAAATAATTGATATATATATTGATTTAAATGTAATTTGCATCTCTGAATGAAAATTAGAAGGAGACCTCTGTGAAAAGTGATTGCTTTGTGTATGAATTAATTAAATATTTACATATCAAAATGGCAAGAGAAGGGAATTGCTTTGAAAAATAGTTATATATGAATATATTAACTTCAAATTATTTTCCAAACTTAATACAATACATTAAAATATTTCTTCAGATACACTCATAAAATCATTGTAAATACTAATGAAACGAATTGTCTTGTTTTTTTAAGATACTTTACTTTAATTACTTTAATTAGATCATTACTTTAATTAGAACAGTCCGAATCTATTATATAATCATTTTTTAGTTTTTTTCATATGAATAAATCGATGAAATAAAAAAATTACAAAGTTTTGAGTTTTGACAAATGAAGTTAAAACTTTTTCGGCCTAAATTTTACTACACTCAAATATCATCGTTCTAATATAACCAAAGATAATGAATAATCTATCCGAAAGAAGAAAAAAAAATAGCAGTAGTAAAACGTATTATAACTCTTTTTATATTTTTTTGTACTTTTATAAAAAATTGTTTTTCATTTTTTAGTACTATAATTCAACAACATGTATCTCCTGTCTTACATTATTATCTTAAGGGTAAGAATATAACATTTGCAATTCCGAATAGAAGTTTTGATATTACTGTCATTTTAACACAACACCAAACTATTAATAAATAGAAATAATTTATTTTCTTACTTGCCAGACGGTCCCCGATTCTCTGATCATTGAAGCAGATGACACAGAAACGGTGCCCATGACAACCACCTGTTTGTATGTTCGCAACTCCCTAACATAAGCCCTCGATAAACAAACGCATAATGGACACAAAGGAAAAAAAACACAGAGGTTATTAGTTTTTTATCCCTCATTCTATTACTCCCTATTATTTAAATGATCAATTTGATAGACTAATGGCGATGGAATTATAATAATTACGACTGGGCCAACACGCTTTAATTTTAATGTCCGTAAGTTAATTAGATGTTCTTTGAATCGGCGAATAGGAACATAATAAAGAATGTTGCATTAATTTACTAGATATTTATGAAGGAAATTGATAAAAATGTGCTATCTAGATTGTGTTTTGAAAAACTGAAACTTCAACATTTAATGACGAAATTGTTCATATAAGCAGAGCCGACCTTCTCTCTGAAGGGGCGCGGGTGCAAGAAACTATTTGGGGCCCTAACTTTTTTTACAAAATAAAAAAATACCGAACATTTGGGTATTTATTTAATGATGCGTGGTTTTGTTTTTACTATTGATTACTCGAGCAAAGTTACAATTTTTCCTATTTCTTTTTCCATATTTAAGATAGCAAGACCATTTAAGCCTTATACCCATATGCTTGACCGAAGATAATCCTTTATTTAATTTTAATTTCCTGAAAGAGGATTCAGCATGTATTATATTTAGCAACTGGCAATGTAAACGATTGTAAAAAACATTACATTAGGTATGACAAAAGTAGATAGCCAATGATTTACAAGTCCATTTGAACATAGCCTCAGCCTCAACTTCTGGGCGCCGGACACGCCGCTCTGTCTTAACATGTCTGACGGGGATTTCCTTATTCATAAATGAAATGAAATTTTTATAGATATTGCAATCTTTACCTTATAAAGGCGTCAGTCGATGCTCATCCAGCCACGTGGAAACAAATTTGTAGGGTTTTTGCGTATGTAACATTATTCTTGTTCAGAACCCTGTTTTAATTCTTAATCACGGCGAGGCCAGGGTGCAACCCCCCCCAGATAGCCGGCCCTAAATACAATCTCACTCACACACACACACACACACACACACAC
>JAPMOQ010057988.1:505494-553599 GCA_026543055.1 Argiope trifasciata
CACACACACACACACACACACACACACACACACACACACACACACATTATAGTCTTAGGACCGTAGTAAAGTTAATCTCTCCTCTCATGTTGTTACCTTTAAGAATATGCCAGCAATTCAACCGTGATGCAATGCGTGAAAAAAAAATGGCAGCGGAAGTGGTTATCTCAAAATTTTCTCACAAATTCTCTAATAAACATATTATGCCACAGAATGCCTTATATTGGCGTACAATAATTACGCAATAGTAACCTTTGGCGTGGATTTAGAGATTTTGGTGATAGTTCCTTGACATGCGATTAACATCCAAAAATTGACTTTCTGTTTTAGACTCGTTGCTGCTCACTGACTGATATAAAAAAAACTTGTAATTATAAATCCATATGCCAAATCTGATACATTGAAATCGTTTTGTTTTTAAGTTATCCCAATTACAGGCTTCTGATAAGCGTAGATGGACAAATTCTGAATTTCCGGCTGATTTAATTTAGTTATTTTGAAGCAACACTAGGTGCATTTTGGGACAGACATCGTAATTATGAGCCGCTGTCAGATGACGAGGATGACAGTTGAACTAGCATCTCCCTCTCCAAATTTACACACCACACCAGTGGGAGGACGTCTGGTCCCGACGAATTTAACCTGCACCACACCCGCTTGCTTGGCTGTTATTCGGTGGAATTGGGCCTCGAACCTGCAACCCTCCTGCTTCGAAGCCGAGACCTTATCACCAGGCCACCGTGGTACTTTACTCAAAAGTTTGGGAGGTTTCTACACTATACATAATCATTCTGCGACCCAGATTTCTTTTATTTAGCTCTTTTCATTTTATAGTTATATGTGTTAACTTTTATTAAAATGGCCGAATTTCTTCAAAATGGATTTTGCTTAAAATTGTATTGAAATCTGAAAATTTGGGACAAAGACCGTATTCCAAATTTCATCTGTCTACTTCAAACGTTTTTGAATTACCTTTGTCTCAAATGGCAGAATTCCAAAAATGACTTTTTCGCATTCAAGGAGGTATAAAACATGGAGATTCATCAAAACCTAGTTTAATTTTTGACGATTTTAATATTTTATCTATATTTTTCTTATACGACAAAGTAAAAATTGCCATTTCCTAAATGGAAGTTGTTTTATTCCAAAACGCAAATCTAAAAAATGTTCAATAAACAGGATACTTTCCTTCGCCACATAAAAGAATTTTTTTCACGTTTCCAACATTTTACCCAATGCTAGACCTGTTGATGCAAGAATACACCAATCGCATATTTAACACTCCGAAATACTCGTACTTTTCGCGATCTCGTATTAACTCAGACAAAAACTGAAAAGACAATTAAATGCACGACTCTCCATGAAAATTAATCTTGGAAACAAATTTACGACTTTCAAAGCTTTCGTTACTTAGTATAAAATGAAGTCTCTTGAAAGCGTCTGTTTTTTTTTAATCGTAAAAACTTGAAAAATAGTTGATGGATATTGAAGATATTTATACTATTTCGTGGGGCATTTATTGGGAAAGGGTTTAGTACATTAAAGTCATATCAAAATAATGACTTGGGTTTTATAATTTCGATTTTAATTATTCCGCATTTGCAAATATTAAGAGATGCGATACGTTTCTTTGCTTAAGTCTGATTTTACACAGCGATTCAAATCTCATTATGTCTAAAAGAAGGAAATTCAACCTTGGCCGGAACGCATTAACTGCCAAAACGCTTCGTTTGTTGCGCTATAAGATTGGTTTCGTTATATTAACGTCCTGTTTTGAAGCAACACAAGGGCCATTTTGGGATGTACCTCGTCATTTTGAACTACGGTCAAATGACGAGGACGGCATCTGAGCTGACACCCCCTTCTCCACACCACCATTTGGATGACCACTTGACAGATTTAACGTGCAAGAGATCCCCTTACACGACGGTTCTTCTGTGAAATCCAGTCTCGAGCCCGAAACCCTCCGGCTCCGAAGCCGAAACCTTACCACCATGCCCCTGTAATGTGATAAGGAAAATAAAGGTTCGATTAGCGAATATCGGAGAAATAATGAACTCAAGGCAGGGTACGACCGAGATTTAATCCTCTGCTTAGCGTAATGTCCAAAAATCGCCAACCATGGTCTTGCACCGTATTTTTCCCAATCCAGTCATAGCCCAAATAAAGGCGAAAAATAGTAGAGGTGCCAGACTAGAGAAAACGCCAGTTTTGGCGCATTATCGGTTACTTGAAAAATAAAGTTAAACTATGGTTCACCCATAAAATTATACAAAGTTGATAAACAAGTGTAGAACAGTGGGTTGAATGAATTCTTAATTTTTAAATTTTAAAACAGCTTTTCTATTGTACATCTTTACTAGATTGTTATGTCTACTGATGCATCCTTTTTACCAGTCTAAATATTTCTGAATGTGTACTATTAAAAATTGTTTTGTAGCTATTTTTGATAATTTCTAAATGTATTTTAATATTTGTTTCATGTTGGATTACATAGTCATGTCATATCGGGTAGAGACTAGATTTAAGTTTACAGCTAATTTGTTCTTCTTGGATACTATATCACGGGTAAAGCCTTGCGAGTACCGCTAGTTTATACAAATTTTAAATTTCGATTTCTTTATAACTTAAGTAGGAAGCATAAACTGTGCATAGACTTGGATTTCTGACCTATTTTATAGGGAAAAATGCTCATAATTTTTTAATTTAAAATTTTTATCCGCAATAAAACTATACATTAATGGAATAAAACTTCTGGGCAATTTTGAATCAAGTTATCAGCATCGAAAATAACAGTTTTATTAATAACTCTTATACAATATATATTCTAATGACAATATTTAAGAGCAAAATTTTACTAAAATTCCAAATTTGTCATCGAACTTTTCAAAGCAGATTGTTCTGTTTATCGAATTCCTTAAAATCATGCCATCGTTTCGGAATTCAAGTTAGGCAAATATTAAAAAATGATGTATTAACAATATTAAAGATAAATTAACTTATTTTAAAAACTAGCATTAATTAAAAGAGAACAATTTTACATTAACATTCGAGAATACTTGAATTTTTTGAACTTCATTACCAAATTTAAAACACCATTTCCAGTTAATCACAAACAAATTCGCCCTTCAAACTAAAAACAAATTTTTGCTTTGTGGTTTAAAAAGAGTATTCAAGAGGGGAAGGATAACGTTTAGTTTAGTTTAGTTATATTACCGTCCCGTTTAAAGCAACACTAGGATAACGTATTAAATTATTAAAGAATACCTTCTATATTCATTAAAACCCTATACCAGCATTTCAAAATTATCATATGCATTTAAAATAAATGGATTGCGTAACCAGACGATAAGAAAAAGTTAATAAAATTTTTTACAAAAAAAGAGTTTTAAAGTTGAAAGTCTTGATCATTTACGATTGTTATATGATCACTTCGTACATACGAGAACTTCAGAATTCTAAAAAGCTTCAAGCAAGCGGTATTAAATTTAAATTGTTTGCACGACACAAAAAAATGTGGACTAATTTAATCAAAGATATACATGCAACGATATGATAAAACAAAAGTGCAAGCTTTTTGAAATATTCACTCTAATCAGTCTTAAAAAAAGATTCGCTTAAGAACCGAGAAATTTCTTAAAAATACTATATAAATTGTCAGTACATGAGAAACGCAAAACCTCTAGCATTTATATGTATATTATAATCCTTTATTTCATAACCAGGGGAACTACATAAATTTGTATCTTCGCAGTTTCACTCGTATTAATTTTGGGCCGTTTATTTCAAATGATACAGTACCCGCTACAAACTAGATCGCAATTGATCATTCCCATTAGATTCTATACACCCTTTACTTTATTAAAAGCCAACAGTTCATTCGCACCTCGAATTATCTACTCTCACAGAAACTGTTTCCTATCAAATAATTAGCTAAGACTGAGAACGAATCAGTACACTTGGTTATGATAGAGTAAGAGAAGTACAGCAGAAAAAAACTAGTGGATATCATCTCCACAAAAACTTACTCGTGCACTCTTAGATAGCAGAATTAATTTTAGACGAGTTTTTTACACCACCGATTGAAATCAAAATTTGAAGTAGAAATACAATTTTGGACGCAAAATCATCCATTAATTTTGATATATTTAAGTTTCTGAAATATCGCGCTTGCATATATCTAAAAGTACAAGCAAAATTCGGCTCAGTGTGCGATATCTATAATATCGATGTTGAATCTGAGTACAAAACTTTATTCGTTCAGCACCCTTCGTTTTGTAATTACAGTGTTAATTTATATTAGGTCAAATAGAACTATTCTCGGAAAGGATTTTATTCAAAATTAAATAAACACAATTGATGAAATACAATATAAAAAATTCACCCGTCTAGCTCAAAACGTTAATAATTTATTTTTGCCACCGACACTTTCCGAAATCGCGTTTTTAAAACTCCAGGTAGTCTAAACGAGATTTTTCAAAATGACGGACTCGAATTTTTTGTCGAATATTATATAAACTTTAAATCATTAATCTTACAAAATAGATTAAATAAAAAAAAAAAACACCCTAGCTGCTAATACGAACTTTTGGCTACCAGAAAAGATGAAACATATAATTACAATACTTAATATAATCAACTAATAACTACTTATCTTTCTAATTGAAATACAAATTGACTGAAAGAATTTAGATGGCACCAAGTAATAAAAAAATACAAAAGTTGAAAATGATTCGAACATAGTAAAAGCTCTTACCAACAATTCCGAACACTATTCCAACTTAGATATGTGAATTTGACCCGGATTTGAAATTTAAACTAGATAGATTTTTATGGATCATCGAGTAACGCATCTACAATAGAGGAAGCGAGCTACTCCGATTACCAATCAATATTAAATAAGAAACCCAGAATCGTGAGAAACCAGTTCATTCATAGATCATAAACTATCTTAAAAATCAGATCGAAAATAATTCAAGCATAATCTGTCGATATAATTCTGATCAAATCATGCGATTATTTCATATGCGAGATAGAGGGTTATGGTAAAAATGGTAAATTTTAACCTTCACCTCACTCGAAAACTAGGGAAAAAGTCACATCTTATATGAATGAATCTCTTACTAATCAAATAGCATGCCCAGATCTTACCCTATCGATTGTCGTAATGACTTAGAAGAGAACAGGAGGAATTATTTTCCTCGATAACAAAGCAGTTTGAAACAAGCTAAACTACGTAAATTTATACAATCCAACACTGTATATAATTTTTATCGCAACTACTAAAACGAAAACTTCAATATGGGATATCTTAATCATAAAGCATGCATCTAATCCAGTCTTAAGCAATTAAAAACTTCTGCTGCAGCTTAAAGGTTTATTTATTAGCATGGGTTCTGGATACTGAGAGGCGGATAGTATTTAAATACAATCGCAGATCTCTCAACGATTGGTTTATTACAACCTTAAATCACCTTGCTAAAATGGACGTTTTTATAATTATTTCGATTTGTCAAAATAATTGGACCCACTTCTTATTTTCCTTCTGAACAAATTGATTGCTGTAACACCGACATTCGAGTTGTAAAAATTCTCATTCAACGCGAAATTTGATGCGTATGCTTTATGTATCTCTAGTTTATATCCTTAATTATGTTTAGCTATATATATGTTATATATACCTAATCATGTTTCACCCTATATATACAGTGGGTAAAAAAAGTTTCCGTACGGTCACTAAATTTAAGAATAAATGAGCATAATTTGTAAAGTATTGCAGTTTTTCTTTAAATACTGTCTATATGTATTTAATATAAGTCTATAAATAAGAGATTTTTATAAATTTTCATTTTTACAAAACGAGAAAAGCATATTATTTTCAATATCTAATGTAAATTGAAAATTGCAGTGCAAAAAAAGTTTCCGTACGCTTTATGCAAATTCTTTTTGACGTGTTTAAAACAGGCCCGCTGTAAATCTTTGACGTTAAAAAGTTAATTACTGATAAGAGAACAGCATATCGACGGTTGTTGAGTTCAAGTTTGTTTTTGATCGTCTCAAAATGGAAGTTCCAAGAGCTATTCAGGAATTAGTGATTAAATTGCGAAAAGATGGATTATCCATGAAAAAGATTAGTGAAATGACTAAAAAATCGAAGTCTACTGTGCAATTTATCATTAAAAGATATCGTAAACTTCATTCACTTGAGGATTGAGATCGATCCGGGAGGCCGCCAAAATGAATTCGTGTGCATAAAAAAAACATCATACGCCAAGTTCAAGAAAATCCACGAATTAGTGAGCCTCAGTTGGCCGCAGATTTAATGGTTAGTTACAATATTAAAGTCTCAACTCAAACCATGAGAAATGTCATTAAAAAAGTAGTTATCATGGACGTGGGGCCCGGAAAAAGCCCTATCTAAGTTTGAGCCACAGGAAAAAGCGCCTAGAGTTTGCAAAGAAGCATGTAAGCAAGCCATTATCTTTTTGGGAATTCATTTTTTTTAGCGATGAATCAAAATTTAACATTCATGGGTCAGATGGCCGAGTTGTGCTATGAAGAAAACCAAATGAAAAAATGCTAACTAAGAATTTATGCGAAACTGTGAAGCACGGTGGTGGCGGTGTTATGGTGTGGGGATGTATGAGTGCTTCTGGAGTAAGAAATTTGCAATTCATCGAGGGAAATATGGATCGATATGGATATTTTTAAATAAAATTTGTTATCCATCGCAGAGAAACTATCTCTTGGAACTGGATTTACTTTTCAGCAGGACAACGATCCTAAACACACCTCTAAGATTTGTCAAGAGTGGTGCCTTTACCATGTTTAACAACAACTTCATAGCCCACCCCAGTCTCCCGATTTAAACCCCATCGAACATTTATGGGAAGAAATTGGCTGACAGCTTAAAAAATGTCATAAAAAACGAGGTTGAACTCAAAAGTGCCATTAGTAGCATTTGGTGTAATATTTCTCCAGATACAACAAAAAAAACTTCTAGGGGTAATGCCACAACATCTAAGAGAGGTAATAAAGGCCAAAGGAGGGCCCACTGATCATTAAATGTATTTTGCATTTTTGTAAACTTTTTTCGTGTGCTTGGGCGCCGTACGGAGACTTTTTTGTTCCATGTTTACGGCATTTTTTGAGTTTTTACGATTTATTATTTAATTTTGTCAGTACTATCATCCTTTTAATGTGAATAAATATTAAATAATATTAGTTTTAACTCATTTTTAAGTTTTCATTTTTATCATTATGAATTTTGTGTGAAAAATTAAACTTTGATTTGCATTCGTATCTGCGTACGGAAACTTTTTTTTACCCACTGTATATTAATTTGTATCCCTCTCTATATATTGTTTAGTTTATATAAATGATTCGCCGCATGAATCGCCCACTATTCACATCTACTATCCAATTAGATATTTTCTTTACTCCAGTTAAGACATGAAACAGTAAGTATCTTATTAGATTATGCTTCAAATCGCAAGAATGCGTTAAATTTAACTAGACACTTAAAGCTTGGAATTTATTGGATGAAACTCCTCATCAGTATGTTTTTAACTTTTTAAAAGCCATTATTACTTGTCGTTTTTTATAGATACTTTTCGACATTTTACTTGTATCTTAAGTTTTGATTATTGTTGATTTTTAATGTACTTTATATATTTAAATTTTTAACACCTCGCGTGTTGTCTCAAAGAATATGATTCGCGAAGTATAGACAAGTTTTGGATCTTGCGTCATTAAACTTGAATCAACCTACTTGTGTTCTCTAAGTGATTTTAAAGGCACGCCTAAGTTAGACTGCTTTCCTATGAAAAATTGCACTTTATCCCAAGTAAAAGTTTGCTCTCTGCTTTACGAAATGCTACAATTCCATTTGGAAATTATTCATTTTGTAGGCCCGGGGGTGGAGCTTGCGTGCGAAAGCGAAATGTAACTCTCGTATCAATCGCCATTAGTAAAGTATTTACCGAAAATTTATCTTTAAATTCAGTTTTTTTAATATTATATGAATCGAATAAAAATGATCCGATGCATTAATTTCACATTACTCCGTATTATATTTATCGCCACTTTTAATTATTTGATTAACAATTTAATTTTCAAACTTCCTTCATACGTTACTCAGGCGATCTAATTAAACATTAACTTTCTACCAAGATTCCATCTGTTCTATTTCTATCATTCTATATTCCCTTTGTCAAAACTTATTTAAACAATCATTATTTTAAACATAAAATTCAAGTCTACAATAATTTTAATTTCGGAGAGTATGTAATATACTGCTGAATACTGAATTCATCCATTTTCACCGTACGTTTGTAAATAAAATGCTTACATTATTTATAGTCATGGCTCCATCTCACGCGGTGGAAGGTTTAGCGATTTTAAATATTTAAAGGTATTTTAATTTACATGTTTTCGTATTTTATTAAGCTAATAAAGTAATAATTTTGACGTTATTATGCTCAGAATTACTATTATAAAAAAGTATATTCACCTATTACCATCTAAGCATTGTTTAACCATCCATTTAAGAACAAATTCTACGACTTAAATTTTTGTTCATAAAATTCTTTCATACGCAAGATAAGCGAAATCAGAAAGAATGTAACTTTCGAATAGTAACCAAAGAATCACGAATAATTTCAAAAAACGAGTTAAAGTCGGAAATCAGCAATATTAATCCTTGCATTTTAAACAGGGACAATTTTAGTTCCTACTTACTAATTTAATTTTTATAATTTATATCTTATTGGTTTATTTAATTCCTATAATTTATTTCTTATTTTAAATTAAACCGAAAAGCGAAGAACTACTTACTGCTGGAATTTTTTTAAAAATTTAATTCAATGTGTTTTATTTTCGCTGTTCTAAAACTTCATTTCTACCTACCAGGGAAAAAAAGACGCACACACCCTTTGCTTCTGACCGCTAAGCACTCGCATGTCAGCTCATAAAAATTTTGCAGGTGTCTGAATGCGAGTGATTAGGGTTTCAATGAGCCAATCTGGCCAGTTTAAAACCTCCCTTTTCTTTTGTGGGAGAATAACATTAATATTATTCTATTAGCACCGGAAGATGCGTTTCAGGTAGCAAAACAAAAAAAAAAACACGCATAAATTACGTCACACAATATAAAGATAAAAAAAATTACAACAATAATGTTTACAGAATCTTGAAATTTTTGAAGTCAGCTGAATTCATAATAGTCATTGATAAAATTCATAAAAATTGTTCATTTAACATTTTTCTGCAATATAATTCTAACAAAAGTAGCCCGAAAAATCGGTTGCAACAGAAATCTAAATAATATTAGTTAAAAACCGAGTGTCCAGCGTTAATAGTGAACATTGATAATTAGTTCGAGGATGCAATTACAAGATTTTTTCCAGTGTGTTTCTATAAGTGGACATATTTCGGCGAAGCAGGCAAATGTAAAAGAATAAACTAAGATAAATTAGTTCACAGGAGCATGGAGTCAATGTAAAATGAACACATATCAGCTGTAGATATGTGAAAATCATTTGGAGATGGGAGGTGGTATCAGAAAAAGCCCATTTCTAAATACATAGCTGTTCGTTACATCTGCTGTAGTTTGAAACATTTTTTTCCATTTCACCTCCTTTATTTTCTTAGTAATATCCTCTGAAAGTTATTTATATTAAGTTTTCATTTGAATAAAATTAATGTCATAAGGGAGCAAATACATTAAAATGAGATTGTAAAAACTATCCATGCAATATTCAATCAAACTTTGAAAAAAAAAGGCAGAGATCATGTTTCAGTGACAAATGTATAGCTTTTACCATGATTAAACATTGCTGCCTTAATGCCACCATGTATCTTCCAAATTAAGCTCCTTGTTTCTTCTTCAGGTAACATGCATTTATACATTTTCATAGTCTCTCATCATGGTGGTGGACCGCGGCCTTTGTTGGAGCAGCGAGAACTTACGATGTCCTTTGGAGTGTCCAATGTCATTCAAGAAGGACAGACTGATGTATTCCTTGAAAAATGGAAAGATAAAGAAATTGAAACATCCTTTTGAAACCATAAACCGAAACTTTCTGAAGAACAACAACAGTTGGGTTCGATGTACTCTTTACGATAATAAAAGCTGCTGTTTTCTTCATGAAGAGTTGAGTGTCAATATGAAGATTAAGCTCTTGTACTTCAAATGGACGTCATCCAGGATCAAATAAAAGGTTTCCTACACGTTGATATAAACAGAAATTTTATTAGGAATATGTATTAAAAAATCAGAAGATGCTATAAAAAGATGCAATACACAAGTGTTTTCATTTTCCAAAAAACAAATTATGTTCGCCAAAATGTTATACTGACGAAGAACATATAAAGTTCTAACAATATAATAGTTAAATCTTCATTGCTGATATTAAATTTTAAAAATGTGAACCTTTGATAATTTCTGTGCAAACTCTTGTTTAAGGACCGGGGGGGGGGGGGGGAGGAATGAAAAAGAAGCTTTATTGTTTGAAAAATTTAAAGCAATTAAGGTTTTAGAATTCTTTTTTCAAATGTTTGAAAAGCAAATCTTCTATGAATTCCGTTATCAATTACTGCGTTCGCATAGCAATGGAGCAAGTTAAGTGTCATGAAAGTTAAAAAATTTTTCAATTAAGTTAGTCTGAAATGCCAAAGTAGTATGGAAATTTTCAAAAATTATTTTTAGGATTGGAAAGAGAAGTTGTTGGGAGTACTTGCAAGCAAATCTCTTCTTATAATGAAGCTCAGTGCGTGTGCAATGACGCCCTACAGGACAGACCATTGAACCAACAGCTACCAAATTTGGTAAATGTATACATATCTCGGAGGCCGGAAATGTGAACCTCGGAGCAATTCTTTTTGAATTTTTAATAAGAATTTGAATTTAAAATTATTTGTTTTTATATTTTGGTGTTTTCCGTTATAACTTCTAAAAATATTATCGAACAAACATGATTCTTACAGAAAGATTAAAAAATTATCTTTCTAACGGTAAAGTGTTTTAACATATAACTTAAGCTTCTATTTTTAATTAAAATATTTCTTTGAAAATTCATTATGTTTTTCAACTAAACACTTCGGGAAAAACAATAAAATTAATCTGTACGAGCACGTCCAAGAGAAAAAAAAATGAATTTTTATCAACGTGTTGCCATCATATTGACAGAAGTTCAAATTAAGAAAAAAAACTATTATTGCAAATAAAATCTAAAAAGTTGCTTTTACCACGTGATCGGATGAAATAAAATGCAAAATTTCCTTTAAAAAATAAATGCAAAGCAAAGATTTCAATGATCATTTGTAATATCTATATCATTAATTCAATAAACCATCTTTATTTATAGTAAACATGATTGGATTTATACAGCACACGATTCAAATTCGGGTCCAATGGATTATTTATAAATCATTTGCAATAGACATACATATTGTTTAGTACTGTTAACTTGGTCTAAATAAAGTAAATACATTTTATGCAGCTGGAGCCAAACAATGCATTGATGATAAGTTTTAGATTTTTTCAGTTTCCTCTATGAGCCATATTTTACAAAATATTTTTACATATTTTAAACAAAAGTTATTACATCAATTAATCTTCTAAATCAATCATTAAAACTGAATGAGTTATAAAAATAAAAGAATATTATTAAGAAAACGTGTTCTTGTAGGTCAATCAATGCCAGGAATTTGTTCAAGGCTGATAATCAAATGAATATGTGTTTGCGTATATGAATGAACACGTGTGTGTGTGTGTGTGTGTGTGTGTGTGTGTGTGTGCTCTACACACCAGACAGTATGATTTAGAGCTACCGTACTTGATTTGTACATATTTACTTTTGAGAATAAAAAAGTATAATTAGAATGAATTTTATTTTTGGAAACTTTAATTAATTAAAAATTAAGCTAACATTTGGAATTTTTCTGCGATAATTTCCGAAAATTTTACTTCACAACACTGTTTTTTAAGCCCTCTTAAAATGATAATTTTTTTCTTTGAAAACAATGCTTTAAACTATAAATGTAGTTACTATTTTTAAGTATTTTTTTAAAGTATTATAACCATATCATCTAACAATTAATTTGTCATAAAATAAAAGTAGAATTTCACGTGCAAGAGCGCATTTAGAGTGCACCGGTGCTTTTCCGTAACTTTGACGAAAATTCAAACGGAATGATTAAACTCTTACTGCAAATTAAACAGAGAAAAGTGTGATGCTCAGCACGTGTTGAAATGGAAGCGGACTGTTATGGAATAAATTTAAGATATGATATTTTCCGCATAATTCTACAGCATTTGATTGCAAATCAGAGAGATATATAGTACAACGAACAGATAATAATCGAGTATTCGATATCCACGCAAAACGTATTATAGAAGTTGGAAATTTAAATATCATATTGACACTGAGAGATATTTTGGCTGAGAAGTTATGAAGGGAGCAAGGTACTAAGTATTTAATTGAAAATTTTAGAACGCATTACTCATGGAAAACGAGTTAGTCGCCAGTTGGCTAGTAGGGCAAAAAGTGACAATGCTTGCTATCCACAAATATTGATTCAAGCAAGAATACGGCGCTACTTAATTTTAAAATTATCTTCCAATAATGAATATAAATAACATTTCAGACAACGATTATCTTCATAGCTTCAAATACTCCAATGACAATCCTGTTTTTCACTTTTTAACTTATTGTATGTCACACTAGTTCTACGAGGTTTGCCCATGGAGTCGTGGTAAGTTTTGTTATGCGATTCACACAATGTTATATCTTATAATATAATACGAGGAATGGTTGCCAAGTCGAAAATCGCCTCAGAATTAATAAACTCCGGTAAACTTGGGGGGTCTGGGGTTTTTGGCCACGAGGAATCGATTGGCGCCGGTTTTGAAGCACTACGGTCGAGCAGTTCGGAGTTACAGATAGGATATTTTCAAACTTTATTAGTTCGCCATAATGGTTAATAGGTTTCAAGCGGTAACGTGCTGCCATCTATAGCCAATATGGCGAACTAATAAAGTTTTATGTTTATGCTGTTATAGGTTTATAATATGTTTCTTATGTATGTATATATGTTTGGTTTTTCTAAATAAATTTGTCAAAAATATTGAACTTCAACACACTTCAATCTTTACCTTTACTTTACCTTTGTATAGAATAGTTCCCTTTCCAAACTCTAACTTTGTTTAGAATAGTTTACAATGGTGCACTTTAACCGGTTATCTTTTCACCAATGGTTTCACAAATTTTCTTATGGCATGTATTGTTTTGATAAATCACAATTGAAAATTTAAATCTTCGAGTTAACTTCGATACCTGTTTTCTCCGAGCGGAGCTCGGTCACCCGCTGGTGTATACTTTATTTAAAATCCCGAGATCAATTCTTTTAATAATTACAATAGTCTATTGTTGCATATCTCATACACCAGTAACTAAAGCATTCAAACTGAAGTCTTTAAGACGACATAATTTTGAATGCTTAGATATAATTTATAAATGTGAAAATTGAATGTGAAACGTGATTTATAAAACAATGAAGTACTTACATCATTTGCGCGCAGAGATTCTTGCAAAAAGAAAGGCATGAACACTAAACTCATGTTCTGGAATAGTCTCGTGCACATGTACAGTAGTCCAACCTTTTAAAATCATTGAAATAAAGAAAAAATAGTGAATATTTAATTACGTACATGGATAATGGATGGATGTATAATCATGTTTTAATGAATTTATGGGAGTCAACGGCGACTACTGCGGAGCCACGCCAAGTGGTCATGATAATGAAATTGAGGTTTACATTGTTCCACCTGAAAGTTTGCGAAGGAAATAGGTCACGATTAAAGGCTAGAACTGTGGCTAGAATTGATCGATGCTTTTGAAAATGGGTAATAAAAATATTCAAAACATCTTAGAAGTACCCTTGCACTAAACGTACTACAAACCTGTAACGTATTGTAAAAACTACGTATTTGAGGATATATAATGAGCGAAAACAATAGGTCAATATGTTGTCTATACTTCTAATAAAGCTCAATGTGTGTGTATGTTGGCGTTTTACAAGCGAGACCGTTGGACCTACAGCTACAAATTTGGCACATCTATACCTTGGAGGTCGGGAATGTGCACCTCGGAGCCCTTTTTTCGAATTTTTAACTAGAATTAAAAATGAAGCGAAATTTCGATGTTTTCTGCTATAACTTCCGAAAATGTGTTAGCACAAAACTGATTTTTACATCATATTAAAGATAAAAAAGCTTTCTAATGGTATCAGTGTTTTAACATATAACTCAAGCTTCTATTTTTAACGAACTTTTAAAGAAATTTTTCAACTATATATTTCGGGCAAAACATGAATCTGCACGAGCACTTTTACGAGTGAAAGGGAAAAGATATCTTTTAATAATATGTTGCCATTAGATTGATATGAACTCAAATTAATAAATAAATAAATAAATAAATATTGCAAATTAAGCATATAAAAAAATGTTATTTTTAGCACATGTCTGAATGAAATGAAATAAATAAAAAATATGCTTTTCTAAAAAGAAAAAGTAAAGAAAATTTGTGTGACTTTTAAAATATTATTAATTAAATTAATGAGCTTTATTTAAGACAAATAAAGCTCATTTTATATATGTTTAATATATATCTTTTCAATTTAAGGTGTTACGACTACTTGGTAAAACTTTAATAACAGATATACATCTATAAAAAGGGTTTAAATGAAGTATATCACTATATACCATGAGTCTATAAATGCTTTTAAAATGAATGTTTAGCTTTTAATTAAAAAGAGAAAACTTCCCTCAACTAAGATTGACCGATTTATGAATATTTTAAGATCACAATTCAATAAAAACGGGTAATTTTAAATCACTTCATGGACCAACGTCCATTCAACGTCCAGAATATCTCAAGACTAACTAAACTAAGAATGAGAACGTTGAATGTTCCAAGAACTTCTATTCAAAACATCATACCTCGATTAAATTTGACAGCAGAAAACAGAAACCTTCATTTATTTATTTGAAAGTTGAAGTATCAAGAATACTTCGTAAAATACGATTCCTTATAACTAAAAGATATATAAAATATAAATTAAAATTTTTTTAAAATTATGTTTATAAACCAAAATAAAATGCGAATATTCGCATCACTTAAATCGTTTTGAAAGTAAAACAAAAACCTGAATTTTACGATGAAACTAAGTAATTTCTGTTGAATAATTCTTGAAATATTACATAAATTATTGTAATTGATTAGTGATGATTGATTAATGATGATTGATTAATGATGATTGATTAATGATTCTCTTTTACTTATATACTAGCCGCCTTTGGCGACCAGCTGGTTCGCCATGAGTAATGCGTTCTAAAATTTTCAATTAAATCGCATATTCATTAGCCTTGAAGTAATTCTGGGCATTGATTGGCCTGAAATTAATATTTTCTTTAAGATGATGGACGAAAAGTTCTTTTAGAACACGTTTTCCTAATAATATTCTTTAATTTTATAAATCAGTCACTTTTAATTATTGATTTAGAAGACGGATTGATGTAGCAACTTTTATTTAAAATATTAATAAAAATATTTTGTAAAATATGGCTCACAGAGCAAAGTATGAAGAAATCTAAAACTCATTATTCAGAAATGCATTGTTTGACTCATATTACATAAAATGTAATTATTTACTTCATTTAGATCAAATTAACAGTATTAAACTATTAATAATACATGCCTATTTATAATATTTTACAAATTGCCCATTGGACCGGAATTTGAATGCATACCTTGCATAAAATCAATCCTGTATAAATAAAGACTATTTATTGACTTGATGATTTAAATATTGCAAACGATGATAGAATCCTTTGCCTTGCATTTTTTAAAGAAAATATCACATTTTATATTTATTTTATTTTATCCAATCAAGAGCTGAAAGTTACGTTTCTTTAGATTTAATTTGCAGTAATATTTGATTTTTTAAAAATTTGAACTTCCGTCGAAATGATGGCAACACGGTGATAAAACCTAATTTTTTTTTCCTTTGACGTGCTCTTGCAGATTAAATTTTATTGTTTTATCCGAAATATATTGTTGAAAATATGGTTAAAACATTTCTTTAACAATTCGTTTAAAATGGAAGTTTAAGTAATATGTTAAAACACTGATACCATTATCAAGCTAGTTTTTCAACTTGATGTAAAATTCATGTTTGAGAGATAATATTTTCGGAAGTTATAGCGGGAAAATGTTGAAATTTTGTTTAATTTTTAATTAATTTAAATTCTAATTTAAAAATTCAGAAAAAGGCCTTCGAGGTGAACATTTACGACCCCCAAAATATACATATACCAAATTTGGTAGCTGTAGATTCCACGGTCTGGCCTGTAGAGCGCCAAAACACACACACACACACACACAGAGAGAGAGAGAGAGAGAGAGAGCTTCATTATAAGTATAGATATAAATTTTTAAAAATGCTTGGTTTCGGTAATAAAAATGTTTTTATATCATTTTTTAGTTTAATCATTTCCGCTTTAACTTAAAATAGAATTTTTGAGAGAGCTGACAGATAATTAGAGAGACATATAGCAGATTACGGGCTTAAGGCCTTTATAAATTCATGAGTGAATTATATGACTATCAAAATTCGAACCTTAAAAATATTTTGACGAAGTAGCTATTAAAAGACAGGTTACATACAAAATTTAATTAACAATGACGTCACAAAGTATTTAACTGATAATTTTAAACAGCAGTAAGATTGACGAACCAGCTGGTCGCCAAAAGCGGCTAGTATATTATAATTATACTGCAATACCATATATAATTTTACTATATTATTATACTGCCTTACTTCCTTCCCGCCATTATGGCAACGATTGTAATAACCAAACATTTATGAGTACTGGCATTTGTTCAAATTATGCATTTCAAGAAATCTTGGCGTGTCACAGCCAAATCCAGATAAGTCGTCGGTAATCCCCATAGCATTGTTAAAACGACTTCACATTTAACAAATCTCAGAATATGAAATTTTAAGAATTTTAAATAAAAACATAGATATGTAAAAGAAAAAAAAAAGATTGCAGATGGTGCCTGAGCATACAAGTACAAAAAATCATTATTGAGACTTATTTTAATTTTTACATTCCATAAGGTAACTAGAAATTTGCAAACCTGTCTCTCGAGTTAGATTTAATCTCACATCTGTTGAAATTAGATAAAACATTTTTGAAAGAATTTATGAAAAAAACTAGGCATTGTTATATTTATTTACTAGACGCCTTTGGCGACCAGCTGGTTCGCCAAGAGTAATAGGGTCTAGGATTTTCAATTAAATACTTATGTGCCTTGCTCTCTTTATAATTTCTCTGCCAGATATATTTAAACTTCGAAAGTCACGTAACGCTGATTTACTAAATTAATGATATAGATGTAGCAAACGACCATAGAAACCTTTGTATGGTATTTCTTTTTTAGAAAACATAACATTTAATATTTATTTAATTTCATCCAATCACCTGGTGAATGTTACATTTTTTTTTCGATTTAATTTGCAGTCATAGTCAATTTATTTTTTTTATTTGAACTTCTATCAGTATGATCTCAACAGTTTAATAAAAGCTATTTTTTTCCCTTTGCTCGCTCATTATTTATTGTAGAAAATGTCACATATTTCTTTTATTTTATCCAGTCACGTGCTAAAAGTTGCATTTCTTTAGATTTAATTTGTAATGATAGTTGTTTTTTTTTTAGTTGGAACTTCCGTCAATAGGATGGCAACATGCTGATAAAACCTAATTTTTCCCCCTTGACGTGCTCGTGCAGATTAAATTTTATTGTTTTGTCCGAAATATATTGTTGTAAAACATGGTTAAAATATTTCTTTAAAAATTCGTTAAAAATAGAAGCTTAAGTTATACATTAAAACAAAGATGTCATTAGAAAGCTAATTTTTTAATCTTTAAATTGATGTAAAAATCATGTTTGTGCGATAATATTTTCGGAAGTTATAGCGGAAAATCGTCGAAATTTCGCTTAAATTTTAATTAATTCAAATTCTAATAAAAAATTCGAAAAAAAGGGCTCCGAGGTGCACATTCCCAAGCTCCAAGGTATACATGTACCAAATTTGGTAGCTGTAGGTCCAACGGTCTGGTCTGTAGAGCGCCAACACACACACACACACACACACACACACACACACACACACACACACATTAAACTGAATCTTTTTGTATGGTATCTCATAGATATATTAAATTTGACTGCTATTTAGTTGGTCTGAGGAAATTCGGCAAGTTATATAGACAAGATCTATGAAGTCTGGTGCTCTATAATTGTATTATATATTTTTCTTTCTATACTGGTTCAAAATAATGCGAATAGCCTTATACATTTAAAAAGGTAAATAAATCATCAGAATTATTTACCATTAGTAGTTCTTCCAGTACATCGTTAGCTATGTGACTTTAATTTCACATTGTCACAGAAGAAGTTATATTTTCAACGATGAAAAATTATCCACGGCATGCTATTTGCATTAATTTAGACATTTTAAATGATGTCAGTAAATTTGCTCGCCTATTAAAATTGAATTTTAAGCTTCTGATACATTTTATATTAAATTAATAACTTATTTATTGGGGCCGCAGTAGCCTGGTTGATTGGTAGAGCATCAGTCTCGTAACCGAAACGAGTTCTGTCCTCGTCTCGGCCAAAAACCGCCATTTTGGCTAATGGCAATTGGGGCACGTTGAATATGTTGTGACTGCAAAGTTCTCTAAGTTCCCATAACAAATTATACCTCTGGGGGTACTGAATCAGTCTCTGATTTGGATCTAAATTTTGACTTGTGGATGGATGAGTTCCACCGCCCCTAAAAAGAGTTGTATTCGAGTAAAGTTGTACTTTCACCTTAACGGTGCTCGTTAACAACGAAATGCGTACACTTCTGCCTTCATTCGAAAGTGCTCCGCTCATTCGGACTTGGTATGACCAAGTTGCATTAGACCCACCAT
The DNA here is from genome assembly GCA_026543055.1 of Argiope trifasciata. Taxonomy (NCBI): domain Eukaryota; kingdom Metazoa; phylum Arthropoda; class Arachnida; order Araneae; family Araneidae; genus Argiope; species Argiope trifasciata. Next base: position 524,543 of record JAPMOQ010057988.1, read on the forward strand.
CCATCACTTATTTACAGTTTATATTATTTTAAAGGGAGATTAATAAATGCAATCACTTAATTTTATATTCAAAAATAACCCTTAAAATTAACTCTTAGTTTAGAAACAGAGTAAAGTTTTAAATACCTAAAATCGTAATGCGGGATTGAATAGCATCTTCAATCAAAATAATATTTGGAAGTAAAATATAAAAATTTTTAAATTCTCATAAGAAAATGCGTATGTATATAAAAATATTAAATACACATGATTAATGCAATTATATACTATATATTAAGTCAATAACAGAGACAATGCGAAAATCAGATTTTTTTCTTTCGCCTACCTTGCAAAAAAGAAACTTCTGATGTTTCCAACATTTACAAGATATATTACTCAAATTTGAATTTAAATAATTGATGTATTGCGTAACTCGGGGATCAGGGGAGAATGACTACAGCAGAAAAAGATCATTATTTTGAAAAATGTTAAAAGTGAAATACAATTTTCATTACGAATTTTTTTTCGTATAACAATTTAAATAAATCTCAAATTTTTAATATAGTGCTTAGATTTATAATACTTTCATCTAAACAGAACAGTTAAGAAAAAAAGAAATCGCACAACATTTCGATTTTGATTTTTCATTGTCAAGAATCGTATTATACCAATATTTAAAATCAGCTTTTAATTTCATACTAGCCACCTTTAGCGACCAGCTAGTTCGCCATGAGGAATGCGTTCTAAAATTTTCAATTAAATATTTATGTACCTTGCTCTTTCTGTAACTTATCAACCAAATATATTTAAACTTCTTACTTTAATAGTCACATAACTCGTCCTATTATAGAAGCCTTACGATTATTTGTTCATTGTATTATATTATATATATATATATATATATATAATCTGATTTGCAATTAGCTGTTGTGGAATTATGCGAAAAATATCACGTCTTATATTAATTCCATAACATTACGCAACCATTTCAATACGTGCTGAGCAACACACTTTCCTTGATTTAATTTGCAAAAAGAGTTAATTCTTCCGTTTGAGTTTTAATCAAAGTGAGGGACAACACATTGGTATATATATAACGTGCTCTTAGAGGTTAATTCTTTCATTTCAGTGAAATGAATAGCTGGGAAATATAGTTACAATATTTATTTAAAAAATTCATTAAAAATAGAAGCTTAATTTATAGATCAAAACATTATTATCATTGAAAAAAGTCTCAAATGGGGAAAAAAAGTTAAGAGGATTTAAGAAACGGTTTTTTTACTGTAATATTTTCAGAAATTATTGCAGAAAAATTCCAAATGTTAAATCAATTAAAAATTAAGCTAAGTTAAAAAAAAACAGCCTCGGAAGAAAATATGCACATACTCCGAAAATAATATGTACATACCAAGTGCCTTAGCTTTAAATCATATGGTCTGGTGTATTATGGCGTAACACAAACACTTATACACACATTGATTTGATTATCTGCCTTAGACTTACTCCGGACATTGATTGGTCTGAAATTGATATTTTATTTAAGACGGTGGACGAAAAGATCTAAAAGAACACGTTTTCATAATAATTTTTTTAAAATTTTTATATGGTTGATTAAACAACATAACATGTAAAAACTTTAGTTTAATATATTAGTAAAAATATTTTGTAAAATATGGCTCACAAAGCAAACGATTAAAACATCTAAAACTCATTATTCATCAATGAATGTTTGACTTAAGTTACAAAAAATGTAATTATTTACTTCATTTAGACCAAGTTAACACACTAAACAATACGTATGCCTATTACTAATTATTTACAAATTGGCCATTGGGCCAGAATTTGAGTGTGTATTTTGTATAAATTCTACCGTAAATAGAGACGATTTATTGAATTAATGATATAGATATTGCAAACTATCATAGAAATCTTTGCTTTGCATCTATTTCTTTAGCAAATATCAACATTAATATTTAATTTTGTCCAGTCAAGTGCTGAAAGTTACTTTTTAAAATTTAATTTGCAATAACAGTTGGGTTTAAAATTTGAACTTTATAATTAATAAAAAAATTAATTTAAATTTCTTTTGTCAATATGATGACAACACTTTTCGTTTGTTGTAAAATTTTAATTTGTCCAAAATATATTGTTAAAAAATATGGTTAAAATATTTCTTTAAACATTTCTTGAAAATAGAAGCTTAAGTTATATGTTAAAAAAAATCAATTTTCTAATGATATCAATATTTTATCTATAACTTGATGTAAAAATCAAGTTTGTGCGATAATATTTTCGGAAGTTACAGCAAAAAAAAAAAAACGTAAAAAGTTCGTTTAATTTTTAATTAATTCAAATCCAAACTAAAATTCCAAGGTGCACATTGCCGACCTCCAAGGTATGCATGCACCAAATTTGGTAGCTGTAAGTACAACAGTCTGGCCTGTAGAGCACCAACCACACACACACACATTGAGCTTTATTATATGAATTAGCCACCTTTGGCAACCAGCTGGCAAGCCAGGAATATTGTGTACGAAAATTTTCAATTAAATACTTGTTTGCCTTGCTCTCCTAATAACTTCTCAAACAAATATATTTAAATTTCAATAGTCGTGTAACTCATATTATTATAGAAGCCTTGTGATAGTTTGCTCATTGCATTACATCTCTCTCTAATTCACAATCAGATTCTGTAGAATTATTCGGAAAATATGACATTACGCTTCTATTTAAACACGTGTTGAACATTACACTTCCACCGGTTGAATTGGCTGATAAGAGTTGATTTAATTATTCATTCACTTTTAACCTGCTCTTCCAGGTTAAATTCTACTTTCATTTTGTAATAAATTAATTGATGGAAAAAATGATTTTTTAAAAAAAAGAATTCATTAAAAATCGAAACTGAATTTATAGGATAAAACATTAATATCAAAGAAAAACGCCATTGTTAAGAGGATTTAAAAAACACCGTTTTACGTTATAATATGTTCGGAAGTTATCGAAGAAAAATTCCAAATGTTAGCTTAATTTTTAATTAATTCAAATTTTAAAAAAAAATCCGTCTAGGTATACTTTTTCACTCTCTAAAGTAAATATGCGCATACCAAATGCGGTATGTCTAAATCATATGGTCTGGTGTGTAGAACGAACGAACAAACGTGCACACACACACACATTTCATTATTAGCTTTGAAATAATTCCAGGCATTTATTGGCCTGAAATGATATATTTTTTAAGGTGGTGGGCGAAAAGCTCTAAAATAGCACTTTTTAATAATAATATTCCCTTTTTTTATAAATCAGTCAATTTCAATGATTGATGTAGAAAATTGATTGGTTGGTGTAATAAAGTTTGATAAAAATATTAATAAAAATATTTTGTAAAATATGTCTCACAAAGCAAAGTATGAAAAAAATCCAAAACTCATTATTCATCAATGCATTGTTTGACTCAAGTTACATAAAATGTAATTATTCACTACATTTAGACCACGTTAACAGTACTAAACAATATGTATGCCCATTAATAATGATTTACAAATTAAACATTGGGCCTGAATTTGAATGTGTATCCGGTATAAATCGAATCATGTTTACTATAAACAGAAAGTTGATTTATTGAATTAATTATGTAGATATTGCAAACAATCATAGAAACTTTTGTCTTGCATTTATGTTTTTAGAAAACATAACATTTAGTATTTATTTAATTTCATTCAATCACATGTTAAAAGTTACATTTTTTTAGATTTAATCTGCAGTTATAGTTGATTTATTTTTTAATTTGAATTTCTGTCAATATGATGGCAACACTTAGGCACACAATGGTAAAAAATCTATTTTTACCCATTGTTCGTTTATCGTTTTTTGTAAAATTTTATATTTTGTTCGAAATTTATTGGTGAAAAATATGGTTAAAATATTTCTTTAACGCATTGTGTGCGGGTACATTTCGCAGCGGAATTGTACCGGGAACGGATATTTTGCGCATCAATTTAGTTATTCAGTTAAATCTCAATAAATCGGAAATTATTTAATTTTTCAACCAACTTTCCTTATTTTATATTGAAATATATAAACAAATATATAAATAGAAATATATAAATAACCATAAGATTTTTGTATAAAAAATATATTTTTTAGTAGATAAATTTATAATAGTATCGTAAATAAGAAAAATCAAATAGAGATAACATTATACAGTTTTAATTTTTTCGAATTATGTTATATATAAACATTTTTACATTATAAAAAATGAAAAGAGTAATCATAAAACTAATGTTTTCCAGTGTGGTGTTCCTCTATGAAGAGGTTCGCAGCAAAATCCACTCGATTTCGCAAGGATAAATAAAAAGTTAATTTTAAATCTAAATTGATTTTTTAATCAACCTTTCCGTTCTGTGGTTCCGCATCGACTAATGTAAAAACTAGTTTTTATTTGTCTCAATTTTTCAAGAATCTACGTAGTAGACAAGAACATTCGTTTTCCTGTATATACCGTTACTTTTGTACCCACAAACAAACCATGTTGTTACAGTAACCCGTACTAATGTGTGACCTGCGCTCAAGTATCAATCGTCTGAAAACTAGTACGTGTTCCGCATACAATATGTTAAAAACAGAAATTTGTTACATGATAAAATACCAGTACTATTTGAAAGCTAATATTTTTATCTTTAACTTAATGAAAAAATCATGTTTGTACAATAATACTTTCGGAAGTTATATAAAAAAAACCTTCGAAATTTCTTTTAATTTTTAATTAACTCAAATTCTAATTAAAAATTCGAAAAAATTGCTCCGAGGTGCACATTTCCGTCCCTCGAAGTATTTATATACCAAATTTTGTTGCTATAAGTCCAGCGATCTGGCTTGTAGAGCTCCAACACACACACACACACACACACTAAGCATTCGGCTAAAATATTAACAGAATATGAAAAAAAAAAATCGTTCCCACCGAATATTTCGATTACCTGCCAGTGTAGTTGCGGGAGAAATCGAAACTTTTATATATTAAGCATGAATATGAACGTAGAATTGTTTTCTCTAATTCAGAATTCAATGAGTAATAGTCCCTCAATAATTTTCCTTTCATTCATCTGATTAATTCCTAGATTTAAAAAAGTAAATTTCATGTCAGAGATCACCGACTAAAATACAGTTAAATAGGAATCTAAATTTCATAACATACATTTTTTAAAATATTATGTAATATGCAAGTTAAGAAGAGTTACTTTGCTATAACCAAATTATGTGAATTAATTATAAATCACTAACTTTATTTAACACCAGCGGGTGACCGAGCTCCGCTCGGAGAAAACAGGTATCGAAGCTAACTCGAAGATTTAAATTTTTAATTGTGATTTATCAAAACAATACATGCCATAAAAAAAATTTGTGAAACCATTGGTGAAAAGATAACTGGTTAAACCTCGGCTTTTCATCGTCCACCAGCGATGTCATGTCTTGATGTTCCATTGGAAATCCCCATCTGCACTGGTCTCTTCCATGTTTGCTGACCATGCACGGAGCGCTTGGGTTCATATCACCACACGGGTTATGGATCATCCATTTCGAGATCAGTTCCGGATCATCTTCTGGAAACTTTATTAGTTCGCCATATTGGCTATAGATGGCAGCACGTTACCGCTTGAAACCTATTAGCCATTATGGCGAACTAATAAAGTTTGAAAATATCCTATCTGTAACTCCGAACTGCTCGACCGTAGCGTTTCAAAACCGGCGCCAATCGATTCCTCGTGGCCAAAAACCCCAAACCCCCAAGTTTACCGGAGTTTATTAATTCTGGGGCGATTTTCGACTCGGCAACCATTCCTCATATTATAGTATAAGATTAAAATATCCATTTTTTAAAATCTAATTTACAGGCTGCAGTTATTAACATTACAGAAATATTACCGATTGCAAAGGGAGATAATATTATGTGAGTGTGTGTGGTATGATAGCTCTTTAGCTACTCTAAAAGTGCTTATCCAAGCATGCACTAAAATAAATTACAATCCAACATCTTCAGATTCTGCATTCACTATTATAACCATAAAATCGGGGACAATATTTTTTCTATTTTCTTTTCAGTTACTCTTCGCAGCAAAAACTATAACTTCAGATGCTTCTACATTTTTTAAAAACGATGATATAAAGACGATTTTGATAAAACGATGATTGATAATCTTTTGATTCCGTCACGATTTCAGATACCGTAAGTCAACAGAAACGATTAAAACCTAAAGTATTTTGGTCAAAATTGCTCCAGATAATTGGTTTCCTACAATTTGATTACTTTGAAAGGCTGTGAGGTGCGACATTCTATGTTTTTAACACATTGAATGCGCGACACGTACTAGTACGTTTTCTGAAGATTGATACTTGAACGCGAATCACATACTGATACGGGTTAGTGTAACAACACGGTTTGTTTGTGGGTACAAAAATAACGGTATATACAAGAAATCGAAGCCGAATGTTCTTGTCTACTGCATAGATTCTAGAAAAATTTAGATAAATAAAAACTAATTTTTACATCAGTCGATGCGGAACTACAAAACGGGAAGGTTGATTAAAAATCAATTTATATTTAAAATTAACTTTTTGTTTATCCTTGCGAAAATGAGTGAATTTTGCCGTATACTTCTTCATAGAGGAAAATGCCTAGGACGTTACTACATTGTAAAACATTAATTTTATGAGTGCTCTTTCTATTTTTTATAATGTAAAAATGTTATATATATATATAACATAATTCGAAAAAATTAAAATTATATACTACTATTTCTATTTGATTGTTCATCTTTACGATGCTATTATAAATTTATTCACTATATTATATAATTACATATATACAAAAATCTTATGGTTGTTATATATAGATATTGAAATATATAGACATTTTAATATAAAATACGAAAAGTAGGTTAAAAAATTAAATAATTATCGATCTATTGAGATTTAACTGAATAACTGAATTATGCCCAAAACGCCCGCTCCAGGTACAATATCATTGCGAAATGTACCCTCACACAATGTGTTAACAAAACTCCTGGAAGCTTACAATTTCACTAAAGCTCATATTAAAATGGCATATTTTTCCAATTAAAAAAACTGCTGACCAGGTTTATGTTTGAATGCTTAAAAAAAGGATTCTTCCCATTATTTTGATACGCCTGTTTCGTTGATACGATTCACGGATATTCCCATTATTTTGATAACCACCTGTACCCATTTTACTAAGTAAAACTACGAAAATTTAAAAACTTATTAAAGTTTAATATGAAACTGTTTACTATATTTGTATGAGAAGAAAGCATTTTTTCACACTTAAATACATTAAAGTTTTACGAGACATTTATAAAATAACAACGATTTAAAAATTACAAAACTAAAGAAAAGAGAAAAAAAAGATTAGAAACAGCATATGAAACGCCTTTGCCTTACAGCTATTTTCATTTCATTCGTAAATGAAGAATATTTGCCCAATAAACGAAAGTTATGGATAAAAGCGATATCAACAAGTATTTTGTAAAATAATTACCTTAAAGAAATTAGTGATGCCGGTTAACTTCCATCTTGATGAAACTCTTAAAGGTTGGAATCACCTTTCCTAGATAAATGTTGGTTAACTTGGCAGTTCCCAGTCTATGACACAACTTCCAGCACATAGGTCTCCAAAGTTTCGCATTTAGAATGAAAAAGAAAGTTATTTTATTAACAATACTTATTTGCGAAAATCATTGTTATATATATAATTATTGCAAATCATTGTTATATATATAATTATTGCACATCATTGTTATATATATAATTATTGAAAATCATTGTTATATATGAGTCATTTATTTTGAAAATGGGCAAGTCCATTTTTGATAAAAATGGAGTTAATGGTAGTTACAGATAAAATTTGCCATGATCATTTTATGGCGCAAAACATTTAAAGTTTAAAAAATTCAAATTGTAGTATTTTGGAGACGGAAATTTTAGCTATTAACAGAAATAAAAATCTGTTTATTTTGAAAATGGTGCAAGTTCATCTTAGATATAGAAATCACATTTGACCAAACATATTACGATAAAATTCAGCTCAAGTTGCTGTATGATTGAAGCAAATGTGACAGTTTGATATCATGTCTGATATTTAAGGGAATTTCTGTCTATCTTTGGTATTAGAAATCAGTAGTTATATGCAGTATTTCATAAACAAAAAGTAAATCGTAATATATTATTATCGAAAGACAGAATTTACTTCCAACACAGATTGTTTAGTCCAGTGATAATAATATAAATATCAATTATCAAATTTTTGTCAGATCATTCATTTTAACCAAACGACAGTGATTTTGGAGTGGTAGAAATGGCGTCCCAGAAAATCAGTTCCATGTACATTCCCCAGGATTATATTAAATAATATGAAATAGTCGAAAATATTTTTTAGTGCATTAAATGAAATGGAAAATTTTATTTTCAAAAGAAAATTGCCAATGGAGAAATCGTGAATTGGTTAAATATATGCTGGATCAGATTTACAAGGGATGAACCATACAAAATGTTCCACAAAACTTCGATAAAACGAGATGCTGAATTTAAGATTATCGATTTGTCACCAAAACGAGCCAGACCAAATTATTTCGGAAGCATAGAATTATCTTTTACACATGAAAAAGAGAAGATATTACATTAGAAAAAGTAAAGGATAAGATGAATTTATAAACATACACCTCCAGTTCATCATAAATATTTTAAAATGTTAAATTTCGAATAAAATTCAATTTGATTGTCCCTATTTATAAATTGAAATGTATGATTTCATTGAAATCTAATACATAAAAATGCATTTTTGTACGTACATTATGCGCTACCAAAATGCTCATCCGATTGTGATAAAACTTTAGTAACTTATTTGCACTTACGCGATGGTTATAAGCATAGTAAAATTATTATATTATACATAATTTGAATATATTAACCAAGGATTAACCTTCAAATGATACACCAAGGAGACAATAGATTCAGTAAGGATGCTAAATTCAAACTAGAGGTTAATATTTCACAGCTAGTGTAAACAAATGCTATGTAAGTTTTTCTATAAAGTAACAGTTTTATTAGAGAACATGACAAAGTTATAGGGGAATCAATCCTACAAATTTGAAATTTAATAAAAATATAAAATTTTAGCATTTCTCGCAGTAACTTATGGAAATAGAGTACATATGTTTTTGCATCAGCTTAATTTTCAAAAAATTATTAATTCGATTATATCAACTATTTTATGGCAGAAATATATTTTTAAAATATAATATTGTAATCACATTTTCTAACATTAACCTTGGGAATTCCGAACGAATGTTAAACGAATCACGAGAGATATTAAAAAGAAATGATTTTCTTACAATTCTGAAAGAACACTAAGCATTACAATTCTAAAAGAAAACATAAATCTAATTTATAAAAATGAATGTGTTTTTTTCATATTTTATACACAGCTTACCGTTTATCCGATAAAACATTACCAAATTATTGATTGTTTTTGTGCGAAGTTTATAAATATAATACAATTATTGCATTCAGAGTATCTCTTACATTGAAAATATTCTTACCATCGATGCCAAAAAGTTATATATATAAAATTGGACATTTTCCAGGGCAAATTTTCTATTTTTTCAGCGAATGTGGAATTAAACCCAACTAAACTCTTTTTTTCAAAAGATCTTTAAACTAAATTTTGTCATTTGACGATCCTTTGAAGATTATACCGAGTTATTTGCTTTTTAAAAAAATATGCCTTCCAAATGTTTGTCACTAAGTAGATCAACCAACAAAGCAAGGAGAAATAAATGAGGAACGACAAGCCAGCATTGAAGCAGATCTTTTACGAATTGCTGATTTAAATGCTTCAAAATCTCAATATCAATATGCGACAAGAATTAAAAGACATCAATTATATGATACACGAACACACACATCAGAAGAACAACATTTAAAAAATTCGAAGAGAGTGTTAACCACCCGACTTATTCATTTAAATTTACGTGCATTCCAACAGTCGATGAAATAAAAGCTTCTGTAGCCCGGTCAGCTACCATCTGATCGACATGATTTAACTGTACGAATATTCAAGCAAAAACTAAATTGTGAAGTTTGGATTTATGGTTAAATTCTCGGCTGTATGTATGCAATTAATTGCGGTAGAGATTTCCACATGCTCACATTCTTATTTGGTCTCAAACCTAAAAAGCATGAGACTCAAATTGATGACGTCCTAATCCTGAAAAAGGCTGCAGATCAATATTATAACGAAGAATCTAGTTCACGGACTATACCGAACAATGAATCCACAATCTCCTAGCATAGAAGATAACAAATGCCCGAACAAGTTTTCCAGAGTCGTAGTTAATGAACTACACTCTGCTGATGACGGATTTCAATAAAGACGCCAAAAACCAGAAGATGGAGGTCATACAGCAACAATCAAAATGAGAAATGTTGATGTTGAAATTGACAATATTGTGCCATATTCTCCTTTGTTATCGAAAACATTCAAAGCTCATATCAACACTGAATAATATTAATTCGTCAAATCCATAAAGTATATATGAAAATACATCAATCAAGGCAGCAATACGGCATTATTCAGTAATGATAGACCTATACGCGCAACGATGAAGAGAGTCGATTTCAAACAGCTCGATATATCAGCTGTTTTGCGTATTTTGAGTTTTCCATTTCACAGTCGTTTTCCCAAGTTGTTCATCTTTAAAATGGACAGAGTCAATTTCACGGTAGATGCTGCACGAAATGTCGTTGCAGAACCAGCACACGATATTTACGGCCTTTTTTTGCTCTTTGTGAAGAAGATTTGCCAAAACAGTATAGTATGTAGATGCTCCAAAGAAATTCCAACAATGTAAACAACTCATTCATGTTGGGACATAAAAATCCGTATGCGCCGGACGGATTTATACAATACTTCCAAATAATGTCCAGTGTTATTTGAGAAGATTGTTGGTTAATATCAAAAGCCAACGCTACTTTCAAATTTGAAAATGGTTAATTGTGAAGAATGCCAGACGTAAAAAGAAGCTTGCCAAAAGCTTCATTTCCTTGAAAACAGCCAACACTGGGAAACATCATCAATGGATGCATGAGCATAGATGCAAACATTATTCGCCATAACATTAATCACAAGTTCGCCATCCAATCCAAAACATTTGTGGGGGGAATTTAGAGACGATTTGAACTAAGATATTTTGCATTGTGTTTGTACTATTAGCAATGGCAATTCAATTCGATTGACTTATAGGACAATATTTTCAATCAAACTGATACAAATCGAAGCCATACGTTTAACTATCAGCAACAAAGAATGCATTTAACTTGGCATGATTGCACCACAATGTCCTGCATTTGAAATTTGTGATCGCGATTTAGTTAAAAAATTGCAGCACGTTCTGTAGGCAGTTGTAGCAAACGAGCAACTTTCGCTAGCGAAACAAAAATTGACCTATCATACAATTACAAATGCTGTATCAAATGGCAGTGGTGGTATCTTGATACGCCTGGAGGCACTGGAAAATGCTTCCCATCAGTGCACTATTGGCTCACATTCGATATGAAAACGGAATTGCTTTGGCTCTTGCTTCATCAGATATTACGGCTACATTATTAGATGATGACGAACAGCGCACTCGGAGCTCAACGTATCAGTGGATATGCATTTATCAAAAATTCGAATATGTAAAATTTTAAAAGGATCTGACATTCTAAAGTTCTGCATATTTACAAGATCATTGTGTGGAAAGAATGCAGCATGGTTCGCAAGAAATCATTCGATCTTAAAGATTTAATCTCAAATCCACAACCCTTGGGTGGCACTCTTATTCCATTATCTGGTGACTTCCGACAAACTCTTCCAGTGATCCATAAATCAACACCTGCTGATGAGCTAAATGCCTGCCTACCACAAAATTTCATTCCCCTTGAATTTTTGTCTCATTGTGCCATCCAACGAAAGAAACTCGTTCATAACGTTTTACCGTAAATTATCACCAATTATAAATATCATAAATGTCTTTGTGAATGTGCTATTTTGGCATAAAAAATAATGGAGTCAATGCAATCAATAATGCAATTCAAGAAAAAATACCTGGGGATTTTGTTACCCACATATCAATCGACAGCATCATAAATGTAGAAGTTGTGAACTATCTAATAAAGTTTTATATTCGTCGGATCTCCTTGGTGTGCCGTCGCTCAAATTGTCTTGCGATATATTTATTAATCCACCCCAAATGTATAATGGAACAAGACTCCTGTAAAAAAACTGATGCCGAATGTCATCGATGGAATTATATTTCATAGAAAGTCAAATGGAGAAAATGTACTCATTCCATTCATTCCCATTATTCCCACTGACATGAATTTTGATTTCAAACTATTGCAGCACCCCATTCGATTTACATTCTAATTGACCATCAACAAGAAGCAATGTCAATCACTTCAAGTATGAGGATTGATCCTAGAAAATCGATGTTTTCCATATAACCAGTTGTACGCTGGATGTTCAAGAATCAGAGAGCCCATATTCTTTTGTTGAAAACAGGAAAACAAAAAATAGTTTATACCCTAAAACACTCGAATAAGAATGTAAAATAATAGAATGAATATTATTTATCTCATCCTTTCTATATAATTCAATTTCAGTGAATGTATTCATTGCCGACAAGAAAATAAATAATCTTCCTATCATTCCTAATTAAACAAGATAACTATTTAAAATTCGAAACTATTTTTTGAAAATTATTTCTTCTGCGGCAACAACGTGCTAGGTACCAGCTAGTTCTTACTAAAACTGATTTGTTTTTTTAAGTCATATTTCCAACTAGAATATTTTTGTTTTCGTTTTTATCAAATAAATAAATATTTATAAAAATTTGAATCGTGTTTTGTTTTTATTATTAAAGAATGCTGATCCAACTGATATATTTCGCAATTAAATAAATTACAATAATTCATTAGATTTTCAATAAATCAAAAGTATATGACACTTTAGAATGATTCTACAGTCTGTTATGAACTATCTCACTGGCAGAGGTAAACAAAGAAATCGATTTTGAAACAATGTTACCAATCAGTTGGACTATGCAATTTAAGTATAGTGCCTTATAAACAGGTAGCAGTGACTGCTAATAAGTTAATATCAAGTTAATTTGCCTAAACATTGGTTAGAACGTCTTTATGTAAATACTGCGAAAATCAAAAAATACGTCGTAGAACTATTTATATAATACGTTATTTTGTATAATATTACACGAAGAAAAGGAATTGTTTCAAAAAAATTTATAGTTCACAAGACTTTGATGAGTGCTCTGAAATACTAAAAAGATAATGCGATAATGCCGAGGCAAGTATTGAGGTTAAGGTATCCGACTACGTTCGAAAGAAAATTTTTGAAAAATTGGATTTTTTAGTAACTTTTTACGGTTTTTAGATGTATTGTCGATAATAAACTCTTATAAATACAAAATCAATTATTTGAAAAAATATATTTTGAGAAATGGGAAAATTTGTTGTAAATTTTTTATGAAAATTAACCAAAACTGTTAACACTCTACACAAAAATGTATTCCAACAATCTTATTTTTCTTTGCAACAAGTTATAGAATACAATGGTGAATAAAATGAACCAAACTCTAAAAAACATTTTGAGATGCAAAGAAGTTATGGGTAAAAGTATACTCATATATGCATTTTTACCATAAATTTACAACTTAATTTTTTCACTAACAATCCAACTTTTGGTTCATTTCGTTGCCCATATAACTTAAAACATGCTGAAATTTTTATGTAAATATCTCTATTAGTTTTGGAAATATGTTAACGTTATAGAATTCTTATGAAAATTAAAATTTTGAGAAAATTGGAGCTAAAGTCATAGTTTAGTTGAAAAATATGTGACCCTGGATAATAGGTCAGGCCTCTTTCTTAGAAAATAAACTGTTTGGGGATGAGAAAAGTCTGAATTACAAGAAATAACAAAGAAAATTCTCCAATATGGTCGATTAACAGTGTTTTTAACGCATTCGAATACCTTAAAGCCACAACAGCTAGTTACAGTTATTTCTCGCCAACAATATGGCACCTACTCTCATCCGTTTCACATTCCTATAGATGCAGTTAACTGAAATTATAGAAATCACCAAAGAAATTTGAACTCGAGACTAACCAATCTCGAAGTTTTAAAACATCCACGAGTTTGCAAAACACACTTAAAAATATCTGTCTGTGACAAAGTTAATTGAAAAGCGATTTGAGTTAGATGGTTAAAAACTAATACATGGTCTATACATCAAATTTGCAGATTTCCAATTTCTACCAATTTTAGAGTAAAATCAGTTCAGAGGAAGTTTGTTAGTCCGATTATTCAAATATAAGTTAACGCGATAGCTAGAAAATGAGATCTGGATAGATAAGATTCGGTACACAGATTTAACATCTATGCTTAGAGTTGAAACCGGACAAATTCAATCCAAAATCAACCATGTGTAATCATGTCTGTCGATTTGTACTTTCAGAAATAAACGCGATATTTAAAAGTGCAATGATTTAAAATGTATCTAATTTGATGTAGGGATTTGTGACTACAAGTGCAGTTTTGTATTAAATTTTTTGTTTTAATTGGTTGAGAAAAACGTGCCTAAATTGCAAATTTGATTTTTGGATAATATTAGCTACCTGCCGGCGATTTATCACCGGATAACTCGTCATGGATGACACGATAAATTCGGTAAAATTCATGCCAAAGTTTAATATTTCGTTAACTATTGTACGTCAATATCCTGCAAGGTTTTCATCGCAATACCAAATACGAAAATTTAGAAATAAAACAAGACATTAATAAACTATCTATAAAAATATTTCAATTTTTAATATAGTTTATCAGTTAACTTTAATTAAATTTTTACTTAATATAATAAATTCTTTATTTTTAACTAACTTTAATAAAGTTTTAGTGAAAGGAGAATAACAAAAAGTTGAAGTCCTGATTTCACTTACCTCATTCAATTTACAAATATTTTCACCATTCCAATACTAAATTTTTCTAAAGCAATTATGCAATAAGGGACTACTTACAAAGTGCAATTTTAAGACTTTTCACAAATCATTGCCAAAAATATAACGCTATAGCTACTCTTGAAAAACACAAAACTGTTAGTATTATACTTAAGTACAATAAATGCTTATAATGAAATTGTATTCGAAATATACATATGCGAGGGTGAATTTTTAACGCAGTTACCGAACTGTGCATGTACAATACTGAGAGAGTCCACCCTTCTGATCAACATCTCGGTTCGACTTCTGGCACTGCCCCACCACTGTCGTTCCTCTCGCGTTTCGAAGGATTCACTCTTCAGGACATTCCTCGTGACCAGGAACGAACCCCACAGTGTTCGGCATGCCATGGTTTCCGTTCTAGTTTCTCCATTTGGCAAATGAATTGTGATAGATATTTATTGCGTACAAATGGATTATATTTGAACGATATACTCTAAGATCAGTGGCATAGGGAGAGGAAGGGTTGACAGCTGTATCGGCCTCGTGCATTCACACTGTTATAGCAAGAATTCTTTCCAATCGCCAGAACTGTAATGCCTCGTCAAATAGGATAACCAAGCTGCACCTTTGGCGACTTGGCGAACATTGATCCCTCACAATGAAAAAAGAACTTCAGTCGGTGTGTGATTCTCTCGAATGCATGCGGTAGCGAAATGTTGACTATCTGGTTGTAATTGTTTTATACTATTGGTTAATTAAAATTTCAAATATTATTTGACTCCTTCCTCAACTGTCGTGAAAATTTGTAATTTGCGAGTTTCAAAAATTCGTAATCACAATTTTATTATTTTATATTTTTCAGCCCGTTTTAAAAATGCGGTGCAGTGAAAAAATTATTTTAAAAAAACATTGTTTACTTTTGAGTCATGTGTGAGGAAAATTACAATTCTTTGAATTTATTTCCAACAGATAACATAGAATTCATATCAATACGGTATAGATGAAGAAAAAAGTTTAATATGTTCTTTGGTTTCATGATTTCAAATTAATTAATTGAATTAATTTGAATTGAACATTGTTCAATCAAAATTTTGGGTTACATAATGGACGAAACGTTTGTAACACGAGATTAAGATATGAACACACTCAAAGTTAAGATCACAAATGTAGTGCTTATGTAACATTCGAATGTAGGGCAATATTTGGCAATGATTGGAATATCAATCTTGGTATTCTTTGATCTATCAAAAGGTGCCCACACCCAAAATTATTGATGTAAGTGATAAATTTAATAAGCTGTCAGGCAATTGCTATAATCTAGGGAACGAAATCGGCTGCTAAATCTTTAAACCAAACAAGAACAGGTTTTGTCAAACGAAGCATGAATCGAAATTCGAACGAATGATTATCCCAATTTCAGTAAGAATTTTTTTTAAAGGCAGCTTTGGTATTTTTTCCAAATTATAAAGAAGTGGCTTCTCTATGACCAAATCTTTCTTGTTTTTAGAAGGACAAATCGAGCGTGTTAAGCGGAAAACAAGTAACTGCATGTCGATCTCGATGATTTTGCAACGATGTCAATATCAGACTGCCGCCATATTTTACAATAGTTATTATATGTAACATTTTTGCATAATACGAAGCATAATAAGCCTAGAATCTTAAAAGAATTTTCACTAAATTGAAAGTCATTTATTCACATATAGTGAAAGAATTTCTTAGATAATGTGATGAGTGAAAAATTTAGATCCTTTAATAACTTTATTTTGTAATCATGCAAAATAACTTAAGACTGAAATACAACAATCCTGGTATGCTTTAGCTTAGTTATAACTGACTAATAAAAACTCACTGACTTGCAACTTTGCTTGATATATTAGTTAAATGCCATTTTCTGTTATTTACTGTCATTTCATCAATCTTTTTTAATAACAAAAAGCTACTAGAGATACCGAAGCATTTAAGACTAATTTTTAAAAACTTTAAATTTCTTAATGCAGCCAATTAACTGAATTAAAAATTCCGTCAATCAGTGCATGCATCAGACACGTCAATATAAATGAAGGTATTAACACTTCACTGTAAATCCTCAAGTGGCCTATTTTAGACGAGTTTCGCAGTTATGGATGATGAGCAGATGGGAAAATGTCATCTGAGCCAAGTTCGTATCTTGAATCTTGCACAAAACTTCAGTGATTCAGACATCTTGTACAAAAGACACATTACTGACTTCTATGATTATCAATCTTCGAACCTAGAATTCCTGTTCGAAACATATTCTATTATGATGCCTATTGAATGGTAGGGACAAAACAGGCACAGATGCAATTTTATCATCGTTAATAAGGTGCATGAGGTTCAGGGAATGTTCCTGATTTTGAGGCTTGCACTATGTTCCTGCAACCCAAGAGAATCAAACGAAGATTTTTTTTCTGAACTTCTGACGTCTAAATAAAGAAAGATCATATGCAAAAACATTTTGCAGGGCGTAAAAGACGCATTATGTAGCTTTTCATCTCACAGCGCATTTGGAATTGACACTAGCTATACAGTTGTATTTTTATGTTTCTTAAGCTATTTACACCATAAATCTGAATACGCTTCGAACCTTATTCTCGAACGTATCTAGCTGGCATGTTTCGTCGGGTGTTACTTCACGACGTCTCTTTTTACATCCTTTAATAAATATTTTATAAATTTTGTATAAGGATTAGGCAAAGGAAGACTAAGCATGCAAAAGATAAATAAACAGAAATATTTCGCCAATTTCATCAAAAACTTTCTATTCCTAGTGTATTTTTTCTAATATACACGTGGAATGTTTTATCGCCATTGATCTTTGAGAGCATATTTTATATCTGGTAATAATTAATGTACCTTATGCTCTGTGTAGATTATTACTCTTGTGGATAAATAGATTAAGGCAAATGATGAGGAAGGGGCGAAAATATAAGGTAATTCCCGAAGTACCTATTACCCTCCCTACACCACTGACAACATTTTGATGTATTTAATAGACATAATATGGCTCAGTTTAGTGCTTGATAAAGTTTTCTATATTGAATCAGCAGATAAGATAGCTTATGATATTCCACGGCATAGCGGCGTTAACAGTTCGGCTGCAACTGACGCTGGTTTTAAAACTATAATGGTTTTTGTAACAAAAATTTAAATCATCTCCTGATTTAAGAATGAAATATAGTGGCAAGATTTTAAAAGCAAATATAATACGTATGTTAAAATATGCGAATAATAATAAAAGCGTGCACATTCCTTAAATAAGGTAATTATTCCTCAGTTAAATTTACGAAAGAGTTGTTTTAAAATATCAGGAGAAAATCATTCCACTGTCGATACCAAACAGAGATTGAAAATTAAGCATTTTTTTCATTTAATGCATTTTAACCTCCTCATTTTGTATTAAAACAATTTAAGCACTCAGTAATTAGATTTTTTTAAAGTTTAAAAAATGTATTTAATCCTATTTGAGAATTATATTTTGGCAACACTAATAGCAAAATAAACATTTAATTCCTGCGCATTGGATTTAGTTGTGTAAAAGATTTAATATTAAACCTTATAATAATTAATAATCGTTTATAACTCTTTGGGTGTTATTGATTTTTAAAAACGTTTTGATTTTTGGCGCATGGAAAGTACTAGATTTTTATCCAAGAATCCATTTTATATTATTCTTGATATAAAGTTTCACACAATACAGAAATAATTTAAAGCAATTAGTACTACAAAAATATGAAACATATTCTCGACATTCTGATATATCAAATGTGCTTAAAGGCTTAATGGATTAGAAACAAAATCCACTTCCAGCTATTTATTTTTCCCTCTAAGCATGCTGTATAAAATTAAATATATGGCGCAATTTTAGAGCATCGTTCTTTTTCTTAAAGTTTTGGAGTATGAGGAATAAATTAATTTCGAAAAAAATAAAATGCAAAATTTTCAAATTTCAAAGGGTGTTATATATGAGAAGTCAAACTCACAGTTTTCCTTATTTAACTGAACACAGCAGATTACGGTCAAAAGAGATCTTGATTGCCTGTAAAATTCGCAACGGACGACCTAGCACTCAAGCAATATAATTAATTATATGAGTTATCCAAATGTTAACTCAGAAACTGTTAAAATGGTAAATATATCAACAAGCTTACCAAAGATTCAGATAATTTTTAATAATTAAAAAATATATTCTGATCTTAGAAAATCTCGAACATGCCTTTGGTTAACATAAATGATCTTGGGTAAAATGAGATTTTAAACCCATGAATCTTCAATCATAGCGAAATATTGACAGATACGATAAAATGTTTATTTCTGTGAAAATGTAACTTTGTCCTTAGGAACCATCTAGGAAATGAAATGCTACTTAATTTACAGAATTATCTGTTCGAGATGTGTTAATTTTAAGCGACGATAATACATAAAGTAGATGAATTCTTTTTTTTAAAGTTTTTAACATAAAAATGTCACGCAACAATGATAGAAACTTCAATAAACAAGAATTGAGCAAAAATTTCCTAATGACGAAAAATTTGAGAATTTCAATAGATGATAGTTATCCATAAGCACTGCACTATACAGCAAATATTCCTTTCGGAGCTCGACAGTATGAAAAAAATATGATAGCAAAATAAATGAAATAAGTAACTGAAAAATGACAGCAGATATCTAAGATGAAATAGCCCATCCAACAAAAGCTACCAAACATAAAATGTCTTCAGAAACAAGTTTTGTTAACAAGAATTTTTTTTAACTGTAACGAGGTGGAATGAAAATAGAGACATGGTCTAAATAAATAATCGAAAAGAGGTAAAAAAAAAATTAATATCAATTAAGAATGAGTTCTGAAGCAGTCATAATGGATGACATCCTGCGTTTATGTTGAATCTAAGAAGCCATTTCTTTGAATTAGAAAGAATTATTCCAAAAAATAGAAAGTTAACCTCTCATTAGTAATGTCTTTTAGAACACACTTTGAAAAACAGAATTCTTTCCCTATAAGATGTTGACATTTTGTAAAACTTCTAGCAATGATGACTATACCTCAGATTCCTTCGTTTTGTCGCTTTCAAAATCAACTTATAAAACAGAAAATATTAACCCGTTAACTGCCACTACCTCACCTGCTATCAGGACCAACTACCTAATTAGATGACCCTTCTTTGCTATCTTTTAACTGGCAATTCTTAACTGAAAGGGGCATTTTTAAAACTCATTCTATAGTAAGAAGTCTAGAAATATATACCCGAAATATTTTACTAACATTTTTAAAGGAAATATTTCAATTTTGAGCATTAGATAACAACCTTCAAGCCTTAAATTTAAATGCTTTTGAAATAGTTTCTTCCCGCATTTTGCAGTGACATTTAATTGAATAATCTTATTAAGTGAAAAAGGAAAACAAGAAATAAATTATCATTAATGATGTGACTTTATAAACAAATATAGAACTTCAATTACCTAAACGCTATACCTCAAAATCATTATAAACACTTTATCAAAAACTAAATTTCTAATATCATCCACTCTAATGCCAAAAGATGAAGAACGTCTTTCGAATTTTCAAATTTTCCTGTTACATCCATTCAATATTATTATTTTGTAATATTTCCACAAATAAAACGTTTTTGCTATAAAAGCCCAACTGAAATTACTGAATCAATGCTTTCGTAATCCAGATAACTAAACATAATGATAAAGTGTTTAGAAGTGAATAATTCTGTCTAATAAATTTTTTGGTTATCCTATCTCTCAAGCTGAGTAATCCATCTAAATAATTAAATTACTTTTGTTTTTGTCTTCCTAAATGAAATTGTAAATCATTGCATTTGTTGTTCTAAATTAAATTAGAAAAGAAGCCCAAAAGCTTCAACTTAGATCTGCAAATTCGATAGAAAATTCAAAGTGGAAAATGATTTGAATAATTTAATACATTTAAAAACTGGTTCTAATACTCTGCAAAATAAAATACTTTTTTTAGGATTCTTAAGAATCAATGGCGCATGTTTGGTTTCCATATTCTTAGAATTTTATTTTAAGCATATATTTAACAATTTCTTTTAAATTCAACAAAATTAATTATGAAAATCACTTCAAATTTCTGAAACCGATCACAAATAATAAAATTTTCTTAAATACACTTTATTCTCCAAAATTCAGCAATTACTATTTTTGTATAAAAGAGAAACGGAAAAACGGAAACGATATCTTTTGGAAAAAATTTCTTCGAAAGTAATGACGATAAAGTCAGATAAGAAATAAAAAGTTCTCAAAATTTTCTGTAAATATCTTGATTTTGGATACAGTTCATAACTACTTTACAAGTTTCATATTCCCATACTTTAACTTTTTTGAAAAAACACAAAAGAAATAAAAAATTGATTGTAATTTTTAGAAAATATCAACTAATGAAATATTTTTCCCATAGCGATTTTTTAAGTTTTGCAATTTATAACGTATTTCTGTATAGCTTCTGTATAGTTAATTAAAAATTTAACTATGAAATTAATAACATTCGAATTAGGATTTGAAAATGATTTGCGCTGGCTTTTAAATTAAGCGTTTTAACTAGTATGCAATATGCTAATTAAGTAATTATTTTTTAACTTTAGAATGATTTTTTAATTATTTCCCCTGTATTCCTTATTTTTGAATCTTCACATATACAGAATTGAAAGAATTATAAAAAATTTCGAAGTGTAAAATTAAATGGTATTTCTATTCATTGAATATTTGTATGTAAGAAATATTTATTAAGAACATATGTAGGAAAATTATTTTCATATTTATCTACAAGAATAATTCTTTTAACTAAAAATATTTTTTATCGATCATTTTATTAGCGTTTCCACCATTTTCAAACTTTTAGTAGAAAAATAAAATGTCTGTAGTGAAAAAAGATTTGAAACTGATTTAAAAAAAGTAGATTATTGCAAAATAGTTTGTTTTTGAAAAGAAAAAAATTATTTCGCTCCTTTTCCCACTATAGATTTATTTAAATATTATACGTAAAAAATAAAATTTTAAATTTATTTACTGAAACAGTTCAATACAAACATTGCAGAATTAAAACAATCTGAAGTTTTTGAGCAGGTTCAATTTAGGTTCGTGATTTACGTAGATACAAATTTCATGTTTGAATGACCAAAGGTTCATTACAAAATTATTCTATAGACAATGAATGAAATATAAATTGTTTTATTATAAATTTTATTGCGATATTCGATTTTCTCTGAAAATTTTAATTTGCATTTAAATTTATGTAAAACTTACTTTTTCAAAATCCAAGATTGAAAATATGAAAAATTAGCTTTTAGATGAAATTCATTTAAGTCAGCGATAGAAAACAAATTTTTGAAAATTTGCAAGAACTACTGTCTTAAATTTGCCTACTGTGAATGCTGAATATTAAACATTGAAATCAGCCGGAAGGACAAAACGAAATGATTTAGATTAATCGTGAAATCCTGTAAAGGCAAAGAATACTAAAAGAAATCTCATTTAAAATGGGTCATTTTTTTCAAAATTTTCATCAAAATTATATACGATGATATTCAAAAAACACAAACATTTAAATACTAAAAATTATTTCGCTGAAACATTCCCCTAAAATACCCAATTATTGCACTTTTAAATACTACTTTTACAGAGCTTTCAATAAGTTTATCACATCTGTTTTAGGTTATTTTTGTGTCAAACTGAAGTAATTCATTTTATAAATGGAATCCCAAGAGTTTTAAGCGACACGTTTCAAGAGCAACAGTTTCCATTAGTGAAAAATACCTTTTATATCAAACTAAAAAGAGGCAGTATTCCCCACAAAACTTTCACGCATTCCAATAAACTTGTCATGCCAGAGAATCCATAACATAGCACTGATGTACAACTGTTATCCTAATAATAATATTTGGTTGTTAATCTCCAGGATGCGTTTAATAGTATCGAAAAATTTATGTTTTCAAGGCGGGCTTCCTAATTGATTAAAACAAAAATTTGACAGTATTGTACTTGTAACCCGGAAAATATCATTCCGAATTTAATAAACTTTATAGCGTTTTTGAATTATCGCATTTTACATGTTTTTGAAAGCATAGATCAGTGGTGGGTACTTTTTTTAAGACGGGCCATTTGTAATAACTAGACGATCGTAGCGGGCCAAAGAATAATGCTTAATCGTTAAAAAATTTATGTGTTCTATAAGCATATACATATTATTACATACACATATTATTTTAATAGTAAAAAAAGCAAAAAGTAAGAAAATTATAAGCACAAAATATAAAATATATTTAGTGTAGTTCTTGATGTGAAGTATTATCACTTTATTTTCAGGTGTCATTACTGGTTGATGGTGCATGAGAAAAATGAAATTGAGACTGTTTTATCAAAATTTCATCCTAGTCCGGTTCCATTTGCGAAGCAGAAATTCTTAAAACTGATGAAAGGTGCTCATCTGTAATTCTGTTTCTAAAAGAAGTTTTTCTAAGCTTCATTGTTGAAAAGATTTGTTCGCATATATAAGATGAGCCGAACATTGTCATTATCTTCATTGCATGAGTAATTAGATTTGGGAAATTATCTGGACTTAAATTTTTATAAAATTCTAGTAATGGTACTGTATGAAAAGTTTGTTTCAGGAGAGTATTACAGTTCAGTTCTATTAACTCAAGTTGAAATTTTGCATTACGAAGTAAGAATGCGTTCAAGCATTCTCACGACGGCACTCTTAAACAGGCCGGATTAAACCTTTCCGCGGGCCGTAGTTTCCCCATCACTGGCATAGATTAACAGACAGTCATGCCGAATTGTGGCTCATAATTCGGTATGTGTCTTCTGCACTAGTATAATGTTAAATCATTGCTCTAAATGTAATCCATCTTGCTTTCTTCGTTTTATAATTATAATCCTAACATACATTCAAATAGCAGGAAAGACGGACTTCCACATAGATTTTACAGAAAAATAGATAGAAATCTGCACATTTGGATGTAAAGAATAACGCAAATAGGCTATCAATTCAATTGGCTTCACTTTGTATATGACAAAGAAATCCCACTTACCTCACCATTATGATGCACAATAAATACCGGATTAAAATATCGAATGAACAGACACATTTTAAAATTATCTGGGTTACTCAGGAAAATCCCGAAACAAAATTTTTCTGTAGACAATGGCAACATAAGAAATCCTAATTATATACAAAAATATAAATAGTAATGTTCTGATAGTTTAAATTTTTAACTATTCAAAAACGATAAAAAAAAATTTCGGCCAACTGAGCTGAAAAAATTTAAATACTATCAATTTATATCTTTAATAATGCAATTAAAAATAATTTTTGTCGTTAAAAATAATTTTAAAAAGACTTACTGCAAACTTTTCGCATTTTTTTTTAAAAATTCTGAAGACAAGTTAACTGTTTTTGACGAGTATACTCGTCTTAGAAAGCGTTTTGCGTTATGACGAGTTTTGTCAAGGACAATTATATATAAAATTTCTTTAATTATTATATTTATATGATATGTTTATAACAGTTGAGATACGTATTAGATAAGCATGAAGCAATTCCAAACGCTAGGAAGGGACTCAATTTAAATTCTGCTGTTTATTCAAATTAGACACAAAAATAATATTTTAATATAATATTTTCACAAAATTTTTATTAAAAATCTCTAAAAAATTGAATTTAAGGAAAAGAAATGTTTTTTTGACTATTGTTTTTTGGTAGTTTCAAGTAACTACCACACAGATCACACTTTTGCAGTGAAAGAAATTTTTAATCTATGAAGTACATAAAAACTTAGTTATATTAAAAAGTATTTCGCGCTTACAAATATCTAAAATATTTCATTAAAAGGTAGATTCATTCAAACTTTACTCATTCAAATGTAACAATCTTCAATGTTGTTACAATTGCGAATTTTTTTTTGGATAAATTTCTAATATTTTATGGTTTTTCCCATTTAGTTGGTTTAAATTAGCCATTTAGATATACAATCCAGTCTTCCATTCAACAGATAAGTGATAAGTGTTGGTTAGATTAGTCAGATTAATGTCCCGTTTTTAAAGCAACACTAGGTCTATTTTGAGACTAACCTCGTAATTTTGAACCGCGATCAGATGACAAAGACGACATCTGAGTTGACACCTCTCTCCAAACTTACACACTACGCCTGTGGGAGGATACATTAGGCGCTGTGCACCAGACCCGCTTGCACGACAATTCTTCGGTGCAATCGGGTCTCGAACCTGAAATCATCCAGTTCAGAAGCTAAGACCTTTCCACTAGACCACCGGAGGCCTATAGACTAAAATGAAAGGTTCATTGTTTACAGCACACTTTAGAGCAAGAGTTATGAATTTGTGTTATGTATAATTATTTCATAAACACTGGTAATTTACAATACGCACTGTTTGCTCAAAAAGTCTAGAAAATAAATTAATCTATCCAGTATTACAAAAGAAAAATGAAAACTAACAATTAAAATTTTCTAGAATTCGCTTGATATTTCTATAATATAAATACATAATCAAAGTTATATTATCTCGTTTTATATAGTTTGATAAATTCAATACATTTCCAGTTTTATTTTATTTTTTGTAAAAAATTTGTTTACATTAAATTTTATTTATTTAAAGATGTGCACACGCAGTACAACGTATAAGAACTATTTGCATTGAAAAATAAATTCAGAAAATGCGACATCAGCCTACAAAAATATATCGACAATTCCATCCTTAATATGAAACAGTGTATAGTAATCTTGATTTACATACATCAGATCAAGTTACGATTCAAATCTCTTTGATTCTAATGAAATTCAGTAATTGCAAATAAAATGTTTAAATATTAAATACATTTACATAAAATTTTCAAGCCAGCCAATGAACATAAGTGGCATGAACATAAAAAAATTATAAATCGTAGAATATCAATGTGTACTCTAGACAAAATGTGTGCAATATAAATTGATAAAATGAAAACATCAAAATGTGCATTGGTTACATGTATAAGAATTTAAAAGGGGAAAATTGCATTTTTTTTCCTTTATTTTTTCAGTTTTTTTGCAACTTTTTTTTTTCGGATTTTTTTTTACATTTTACTTTTAATATTTTTTTTCTGCTTTGCAATTCTTTTTTTAAATATTTTTTTTTAAATTTTTGCGATTATTTTTTTTATATTTCTCTTTTTTTGGAATTCTTTTTTTTATATATTATTTTTTGCAATTCTTTTTTATATACTTTTTTACAATTCTTTTTTTCTCTATTTTTACAATTCTTTTTTTCTCCATTTTTGCAATTCTTTTTTTTATATATATATTTTGCAGTTCTTTTTTCATTCCTTTATTTTTTTTCTTTCTTTTTTGCAATTTTTTTTATTTTCCCCTTTAACATAAAGACAGGTGAGAAATGTGCAATAACAGCTGAGAAATGTTTAAATCAACATATTCTACCATAAGAAAATACAATTTAAAAACATACTGCACAAACATCCCTTATTTTTATTTTCATAGATTTTCTAATACCGCGGCATACAGAGAATACATAAAAATAGAGTAATATTTTTATTAAAAAATTCCTATGAAATTAACTGAGTTCGAATATAAAAAATTACAACATTTTCGAATTTTAAAATATTTTGTTTTTTATTAAATCGATGCAAGATTATAAAGAAACTAAAAATTATCACGAGACTTTCATATATTTGATTGCAAAATGTTTTCTTGCAGACTGAAACACCAAAAAATGTACATTCTTTTTTTAATAATTAATTTTATAAAAGAATTAAATTTCAAAAGTATTATACACTAAAATAAGGTTATTAGTCTATGAATCGAATCAAAACATTCTTTAAAAATTCATTGGTTACCTTGAAGCTAACTGTCAAGAATAATCATTTTAACCAATGACTTCCAATATTAGATGAAATTTTTTTAAAAAATGATTAATAATAATTTTTAATTATTTTTTTAAAATGATAAACTAATAATTTCAAAACTTAACATATTTTTCTTTTATTTTGACGGAAAGCAACTCTTGCCATTCACATTAAAATATTTACAGAAATTTTGCAATGTAAAATAATTGAACATTTCTAATCAACATATGCGAGAAAGTTGCTCCTTGCACCAATGCATTAATTACAACTACGTTTGTCAAGCAAAAGTTTTCTTTCCCAAATTGAGAATAATTCTTTTAAACGAAAATTAATTGAATTTTCAATTAATGTTCATTTCTATTTTAAGAAATTTATTTAATACTTTGTTATAAACTTATAAAAAATATACTTTTTTTTCTAAAATTGCAACATCATGAGCACATGGTATGGTAAACATAAAATTCATATCACACATAAATCAATATTAACATACAAAAATACCAAGTTATTCGAAGAGGCAATGAGTGTGTTGATCGTTCTCAAAACGCTTCTTTTGAAGATCGTTGCACCAGTGGCTGATCATTGTATCTAAACGAAAAATTCTTAAGGAAGAACTGCTTTGCGAGACTGCTAGTCCACCAAAGTCCATAAGTATTGGAAAGTGAGTTTAGCATTTCGCTTGCCTTTGACGAGGAAAATAGAGAAAAGATTGAACAATAACATTTTCATACAAGAAATAAATCTTCGATGCAATGATTTTGTGTTGATAATGTCCAGTGCCCTCTCGTGTCTTTGGTAGCGAAGAAAAGACAAAGTTATAGCTGTAACCCATTTGGTTACCAAGATTGCTCATTGTCTCTCCTTTGGTCAAGAATGGTATTTTCTTCTCTTTTTTATGTAAATGATTCTAACACACAATTTTATCAACTAGCCTTTAGAAACTCGCACTTGTTCGTATAAGTTGAATCGTCATTGAAAGTTCAACCCATTTCTTTCACGAGATATAAACATTTACTTGCTTTAGACATTTTTTTTACTGGACGAAATTGGATTGATGAGGAAATGTAGCTATGAAGCATCGATAAAGTAGGGTAGTGGTTTTTTTCTTTTTTCCACAGCTTTGTCTTGCAAGAAGGTTTTTTTGTTCACAGGCTCGTCTTGCCACAAGTGTTTTTTTTTCACAGCTTTCGTCTTGTAAGGATGGGCTTTTATTTGTTCACAGCCGCGTTTTGCAAGGAGGAGGCGTTTTTTTTTGTTTTGTTTTGTTGTTCACAGACTCGTTTTGCGAGGAGGGTGTTTTTTGTTCACAGACTCGTTTTGCAAGGAGGGTTTTTTTGTTCACAGCCTTAATCTTGCAGCCTTGCAAGAAGTGTTTTTTTTTCATAGCTTTGTCTCGCAAGGTGTTTTTTTTCTTTTTTCCACAGCTTTGCCTTGCAAGAGGGTTTTTTTAGACAGCTTCGATTAGCAAGGTTTTTTTTGTTCACAGGCTCGTCTTGCCACAAGTGTTTTTTTCATAACTTCGTCTTGTAAAGATGCGCTTTTATTTGTGCACAGCGTCATTTTGCAAGGAGAAGGTTTTTTTTTTGTTTCACGGCCTTAATCTTGCAGTCTTTCAAGAAGTGTTTTTCTTTTCATAGCTTTGTCTTGCAAGAAGGGTTTTTTTTTCCACAGCTTAGTTTAGCAAGGAGGGTTTTTTTTTGTTCACAGGCTGGTCTTGCAAGAAGTGATTTTTTCACAGCTTCGTCTTATAAGGATGGGATTTTATTTGTTCACAGCCTCGTTTTGCATGGAGGTTTTTTTCACAGCCTCATTTTGCAAGGAGGATTTTTTCACAGCCTCGTTTTGCAAGGAGGTTTTTTTCGCGACCTCGTTTTGCAAGGAGGTTTTTTTTCACGACCTCGTTTTGCAAGGAGGTTTTTTTTCACAACCTCGTTTTGCAAGGAGGGTTTTTTCACAACCTCGTTTTGCAAGGACGAAAGTTTTTTTGTTCACAGCCTCGTTTTGCAAGGACGAGAGTGTTTTTGTTCACATCCTCGTTTTGCAAGGACGAGAGTTTTTTTTTGTTCACAGCCTCGTTTTACAAGGAGGAGAGGTGTTTTTGTTC
>JAPMOQ010057988.1:556267-592744 GCA_026543055.1 Argiope trifasciata
TTTTTTTTTGTCAGGTTCATCTTGCAGAAGTTTTTTTTTGTTTCATTACCTAGTGACAATTCTTAATATACTTTATAGAATAACTGTCATTCATTCGGAAAGGCTACGTGTTTCACTTGATCACCGCATATTCCGTATTCAGTTTTGTATCAATTATGGTTCGGGGATTATAAGCCATTCATCATTGATTAATCTGTATCTGCTTTTGGAAGAACGCAAGCCGTGGAAATCACAAGCTGATCACACTGAAAATAATGCATTTTGACAATTGAGAAGCCGAAGTAGAAGTAACATAATGTAGTGTAGTGTAATAAATAGCACTTGTGGAACTGAAGCTCACTAATTGAAAAACTGGGAATATATGGACTATAAAAAAATTGTCTTTGAAAGGCACACTGATAAGTTGAAATCAGATTAAAAGGCCCGCTGGTGCATTTAATTCAAATGCAAAGTTTTTTAGAGGCCCGCTGGTGCAGTCAATTCAAATGCAAAGTTTTTCAGAGGCCCGCTGGTGCAGTCAATTCAAATGCAAAGTTTTTCAGAGGCCCGCTGGTGCAGTCAATTAAAATGCAAAGTTTTTTAGAGGCCCACTGATGCAGTCAAATCAAATGAAAAGTCTAAGAGGCCCACTAATGCTATCAAGTCGAATGCAAAATGTTGCAAAGGCATACAAATGCAATCAAAACAATTACTAGCAGTATTGCGATTTCTCTTCGAATGATGGTTGTACTACTTTCAAGAAGTCACAAGTTTATAATGTTTGTATGTATAATCACACAGCACAAAATTTCCATTTATTAGACATTTGAAATTATAAGAAAAAAATTTGATGTTGCAATTTGCCAAGAGAAAAAAAGTACTAACTTTATTTCAAATACAAGAAACTTTAAAAGTTGCATTATTATAAATGCTGTTTTTTTAATTATTTATCCCTAAATGTCTTTTCCAAAATAAATAAAATCTTCTAAAAGTCCTTTTTTAACTGACAATAAATTTAAGGGAAAATGAAATTTAAATTAACTTTGTTACATTTATTCACTTTGAACATTTGATTTAAGTAAAAATCTAGTAAATTTTGTAGCAATTAGCAATTCAATAACTCGTTTAGAATTATTGTTATAATTTTCTTTAATGGTAGAAAACTTAACATTAACAATTATGTCAAGTTTTTTTACGAAGTAATTATACATGATAAAACTAAACAAAATATTCAAATATAAAACTAGACACGATGTTTAATTTTTAAACGATGCTAAGATATTTCACAATAATACTTAAAGCATTGGTGCAAAAATCAAACTAATTTTCTTCCAAAATATCTTTGGGGTTTCAGTCTTTTGAGAAAAAATAATCACATGAAATATATAATTATATAATATTTTTCAAAATTAGCACATAAAACATACTGCAAATTAAAAAATTAATAATATGGAAAAGTTACAAAACAAAATTTTACAAATAGCATGAAATTACAATTTCCGTCATTTATTATAAAAAATAATTTTTCTCCAATCTTTGGGCACCATATGTGTGCACTTCTATAATTAAAGTAATAAAAAATAGCTGTATGAAGGAATATACAATAAGTGCTAAATAATTTTAAATGAAAAAATTTTAATCTCATATTTTAGTTTTTAGATTGGAAATTTTTTTAAGATTTCCAATTTTAAATATTAATCATTTTTTAACATTATAAAACTTTCAAATGAAAACGTATCACTTAATGAGCAAACTGCAACATTTCGTTTGACAAATGTATTCATAAAAGCAATATTATTTATAATTACAGTAAATTGAGTTATAAATAATGCTCCTTTTTATCGTTCAATGACCTGTTTAATGTGCTGTATTTTTTAATTAAGTCATAAGATATGCGTGCTTTTTTTTAAAATAATGCAATACATCGACCAAATAAGCACTTGTTTTCTTTAGCAATTCAGATTTCATATTTGATCTAATTTTTTCATTCCTTTCTTTACAAATCGAAATTCAAATTTGAAGAAAAAAATTCAGAATAACAATATCTTTTATTAAATAAGATACTAATGTTAAATGAAAATCTAATCTCAAAGCTCAATAATCAAATATATTTTAATAAATTTGTAAATTTCAACAATTATTATTCACAAAAAAAAACTTTGATGCCTTCAAATTTCGCATTTACATTTACCTTTATTATTAGAAGACTTCTGGATATTATTAAGTAACTATATTTAATGCTCCATATATTTTCGTTTTATTCATCTTGGCTTGTTAGAGCCATATTTAAAAAAAAAGTTGGTCAACAACTATATTAACGGAGAATTTCATGTCTAACATAAGTCAAAAATTACTATTAAATTAAATACTCAAGTTCACTGCAAAAGCGATAGAAAAATAAAATTATAATGATCACATTTCAAAGTAAAGTAATAAAAAGAAGTATAAAACATTACTTTAGATTCTGAATTACTTGTTTGCATAACAGAAATAGTAAAAGTTTATACCATTTTGGCTAAATTCTTTTTTTTTTTTTCATTTATATAAACGAATCCGTATCGAGATTAATTTGCAATAATATAACGAAAAAGATTCTTTTAATTCACATTAACCTTATAGCTTCCCTCCAGGTAATTGATATGTTATTAATATATATATTATTCATATAATGAATATAGGGCGATTATATATAACTTCAATTTAACAATATTATTTACACATATCACGTACCATGTCACTTTGAACCATTGCTGAAAATTAAATGTAATAAAATTGTTGAGTCCCATCCAAGTTTTCGTACTTTTAAAATTTTTTTAAAGAAAATGATAAAAAGACGTTTTAGATAACGAAATCATTTTTGTATCGAGATACAGCTTTGCATCAAAATTTTAAGAAATTGACTGCTATTGTTTGAGTAAACCAGAAAGTAAGTTTGAGGGGATAGAAATCGTTAAAAACTACTATGAAAGTATCTCAAATCAAAGTCCTATCAACCGGGTTCTTTTTAAATATAATGCAAAAAGAATTGTCTAGTTATATTTGCAGAAGTTTTAGGAATTTACATTATATATATATATTATATATACAGAAGATTACCATTTTACCAAAGTAAATATAGCACCAAATCTTTTTCTTTCAGTTTAAAAAAATTGATTAATGCAGTCTAATAACTACAGAATTTTTCCCATGAGTAACCCAATATATTTTTTAAAAAATCCCAAATCAATTTGAAAGCAAGCCAAATTGAAAAGAATTTTGAAATTGAAAAAAAAATTGTTCGGTTTCCTATTGAATTTCTTAATGTAGCGTTTAATGTAAAAGTACTAATGAAAAATAAGAATATCTTATACTTTAAATGTGGAAATAATGCCTTATATTGGTATTGAAAAAGGGGAGATTATTTTTTTAACATTTCAATTCACTGGCAGATATGTAAGATTTCCTAGTTCTAGAACAAATATTTCCAAAGAACAAGATTTCCTAGTTCTGATACAAATTTTCAGTGCTCTTAATTTATAAATATTTTATTAATTGCAGATGTATGAAAGACAGGTTTCTAATTCAAGGTAATTCTGTGTCAATTAAATCAATAGATGGGCGGTCGATATTGTAGGAAAGTGTCTTTCAACAAAACATGTCTTATAATTCTAAAAGAGCTTAAGAAATTTAAACTAATTGCGAAATATATTTTATCCTGCATTCATGTCATTAATTTATTGATTGACTTTCAGCTAGAAATATTCAATTTTATTTAAAGCAGGTAAACAATAAGAAAAAAAAATGTTGAGTTTAAGTCTATTAGAGGAAATTATTTATGATTATTCATTTGAAGGATTAACGATTCGAATCATTTTAGAACTTATTTTTCCTTTTAAACAAGCATTTGAATTCATAAAAAAATACTACAATTTTTCAACGAATTATTCAGATTTTTAAAGAATTATCTTGATATAATGAGAAGCTGCTGCTCTTCTTGTGTTATTTCGTTATATTATTAATAATTTTTGAAACACAAAGTTTATTTTGAAACTGATTTCGAAATTCTGAAGTGTGGCCAGATGAAGAAGATGGCGTCTTTACCAACAGCCTTAAATATCGCGAACCACGATGGACAAGCAGTAGCCACCCTTGCCTTCAATCGCGCTAATTAGAAAACAGTTGCATGTAAAATCCAACAGCTGAAGGTCACTAGATTCACATACACCACACATGGGTGTCGGACTTTTCTGCTTTTAATATTATAAATTTATCATTCAGATCAAACGTTTTATAAAAAAAATTTTTTTCTTTCGGCATTCTTGGCGTTCTGTAATATATATGCTTTCACTAGTTCATATAAAAAAAATTGGATACGAATTCAACGTATTAAATAAGTTTTTTTCCCTGCTTTATTCAAGGTGTTGCCAAATAAACTCGTAAATGGTTTTTTTTTTTTTTTAAAGAAAGAAAGGCATCGTTTACTAAGATTTCGCTTCTTTGAAGCTTGCGATTTTTTTTTTTTTTTGTTTGGAAATTGGTTTTTAATGATGGTATCGGCACTAAAATTATTAAACAGTTGATTTTAATTTCCATAATTAGAAAAATGAACTTTTATTAATTTTTATTTTATTTATTAGCATCGATATTTATCGGATTCAAGCAAACTTGTCAGCCGTTTACTTTCTTATTCGATCAAAAGAATTTTTATTAGTATATCTGTTAACCTGCTGTTCTTTCCTTTTCTCCAAGCTCTTGAAAATAATACTTTCGAATTTGTAAATTTTAGGTCCTTTCGACACGATAAATAGACTAGATTTTTTGTACAATATCATCAAGAAAAATTTAAAAGACTGTTAGAATTGAAAAAATAAAAACTGAATTCTTTCCTAATTTTCCCCAGTCCATTACTATGAGTATTTTATTAGATTTAAACATCCTCCAACACACATTTTTTTCTTATTTAATAACAAAAGTTTAATTCATATGAATAAAAGTATCGAATACAGAGGAAATAATTTTAAATATTTAAAGTTCTATTAACATTATATTTTAATTTAATTCATCATTTAAATTTCTCAACACATTTGCAGAAATTTTGCTAGATTTAAACACACTACACGTAGTATTTTTATTATTATTTAATAACGAAAGTCTCGGCTAATCAGAAATTTGGATATAAATGAAAATGCTGTTTTGTCTTATATAGAAATATTTTAAATAAGAATGAAATATTATTACTTTTTCTCACAATAGTATTCAGCTTGGGCTTTTATCTCATGACAGTATAAATTTTTCCACTCGATAGAGACTTAAATACCTCTACATTAAAGAGCTTGAATTTTCCGTGCTATAGTTTTGGAAAGTAAAAAGATTTATTGATAAATATACCGGAATGGAAAAGAATGTAAATTATATCAAGAATATTTTCGCTGGTCAAGAAATCGAATTCTAAATGAATAGAAAACTACTTCAGAGCTCATTATTTATTGATTAACATAAAAAAAACCTATAATAAGCAAAAGAAATGACTTTAATCCAAAGAAACATTCTAAACTATGAAAATTGAAAATTGTATGAGTAACCTCATGATGTCATAATCTCAAAAACAAAAGTCTGTCAGATTCATGCCAAACCAGAACTTCAAAGAAATAAAATAATGTCACAGTATCCCATAAATCATCATTACTGATACCACCAATCAAAATCATTTTCCAGACAGTAAAATTGAAGCATCCTAAACAAATCATAATTCAGACCCTAATTTAAAGTGTCTGAACTACTTCAAAAACATTTTTAATACGAAGCGTTTTTCCAAATATAAATAAATTTTAATACAAAGCTTTAAAACACGAATATTTTATTATATTGTTCTTAAATTGGAACAACTTATTGAACTAGAAAATGTATTCTGTAAACAAATTTATTGTTCTGGTTTTTTTTTTATTGGACAGATTTCAATCTTAATCTAACGTAGCATTATTTTAACGAATAAAACTAAAGAATAATTTAAAGGAAGCAGCAGGACAATATTCATCAAAAGATCCAAAATATCAATCGATGAATACGAAACTAAAGCCATTTAAAAAAGAAATCAAATAAGGAAGAAACTATTTCAATATCACAAATCAAATCAGTTCACTTAGATTTACGAAAAATGTATCAAAAAAAAAAAAAAAAAACTAAACTCTAAAAAAATAGTGCAAGAAGAAAAGTGACTCAAGCTATGAAAATACTTTTGATAGTGCAGTGCAGATAGATAGATACAAGAGTTTTTAAAAACAAGATTTTGTTTCAATCACAAATTTCAGATCGAAGTACTCCAAAACTTATACTTCACACAAAGAATTAAAAGCATTACATGTGAACGACTCAAAAATAATCCAACTCATGAATTTTGATTATAACTTGGTCACATTCACATTTAGCCACGGATTCCGGAATTTGATTCGATATGCTATAATATAATTTCGAATAAATAATTTTTATGTATAAATAAGATAAATTAAAGGTTTTTAAAGATTTTATTTAAGAAAGGCTATTTTAAGATTCCATCCCAGATTTTAATTTCATTTTAATAGACTAAAGACCATTTTTAAAGATTAGTTGGATCAATTTAATGATACAAACTAAATCATGACAAAGTTTGAAGGAAAAATTAGCGGCATAGTCAAATATGTATTTATGTTTGATAGAAGTCACTTTTGATATTATTTCATTATGCTCATTATGCTGTTATTATTTCATTAGAAGGATCATAATATAATTTATCTTGTTGTAGATCAATCACCTTTCACCTTCATGGTCAAACAGAAAATTGCAAACAGTGGAATGATTTTAAAGTCAATACATATTCCTAACTTCTAAACATTTAACTGTCAGCTGGCATACGTTTAATCAGACAGAATTTGTAATCTAAATGTCCTTATTTTAAAAGTGTATTTCCCTTTCAAATTTTTTAATAAAGGAAATTCATAAATAAGCTTTATATTTTAATATTTTACAATAAATTTTTATACATAAATAAATAACGTTTTAAACAAATTTTTCATAATTTTTCGTTAATTCGAATTTTTTTTCTCCCAAAATTGAAAATTTTATAATTTTTCCCCTCTGGAATTTAATTTTTTATTCTCATTATTGCCGTGCTCTTTACATAATGTTGGATAATTTGTAAAAAGATACATGATTCGAAAAATGATCTGCAAATTCCTTGGGTTTTTCTAATCCCCATTCCATGATCTCAGCTGGGTTCGAATCTTATCCGTATGCGTGATCTGGCAACACTAAAATAACGACTGTGAAATCCGATATGAATGTGTCACGTAATATAGAACGAAAAACAGAGTTTTTGGTTTTTGAGCTGACACAGAGATAAAAGAAGTGCAGCGGGCTTGCCAGTGAGAATCTTGTTTTTTTTTGTTTTGTTTTGTTTTGTTTTTCCATCGCGTTATGGATAACTACTTAATGTATAAGATCCGTAAACGAGATCAGATGAACCGTATTTGTTTTTCTATATGCTTTTAAAAGTTATTTTTCGTTATTATTCAAGTCGAGTATTTTTGCTTAATGATGAAGCAATAAAGACTTACTACAAATATCTGATCTTTTTGCGCTACCTTAACATCTACTGTGCATGTGACTCTGATGTTATCGTATTCGATGACAACAGATAATTTTGAAAAACCTTCAAATCTATGTTTAAATCGAAGTTCGACCTTAAAGATTAATATTGATGGTATAAAAACTTGACAAATATATTTTTTATATTAATTATTTTTTTTATTCGACTTTCTTTATTCTATCAGGCAATAATATTAGAATTAAAATAACCTAAATATTATACATATCATATAACGAACAGGCTAACAACAAGTTCCAAGAAAATAATTTCATTTGTGAATATATTATATCGAGTGATTATATGTGAATTAAATGAATTATTGAAGTTTTTAATAATTTACTTCAACTCGAATGATTCTATCAGATCCTAATCCGATTTTAAAATAATTCAAAGGATTTTCGTAAATATTTAAAAGAAAATATTTGAAACTTGACTGATATTTTGACCATATTTAACTGCTACAGTGTGTAGCGATTCTCTGTTACGTTTCTTGCACAAGTCAACTTGACCGGCAAAGAACAATTTCTTTTATAGTCACCTGTCTTCACCTGTTTCTTTTATAGTTAAACGAATGTGATCAGTTGTCATCGTTATCTGATTATTGTATTGAGAAGGATATTATATAAATGTTTCAAAGTATTTACTCAAAATTTAGCTAAAATTAATACAATTCTCATATTTATAATAAACCCGTTGTATCAAGTCTATTTCAACAAATTTCTTTTAAATCTTTTTCTCATTAAAAGTTTCCGTTCAAACCATAGCAGGTAAAATAAAACTCGTTTTTTTCAACTCCACTAAACTTAGTAGTATTATTATACAATGGAATATTTTAATGGTTTTTAAATAGAAATTTAATACACAATTTTATTCAAGCACTAAACTATGTATATATACAAGCTACAGTCTTGGCCTTGGTGAGTTTTAATACTCTGCCCCTTTTAAAAAACGTATATACTTGTACAGCATTTCCATAGCCTTGCAAAACAAAATATGAAATGTAGATATTGTTAGCCAATGGATTCTAAAAATATCCACTCTTTTGCGCATGCGTTAACATGGGTTTAATTCGACAAAATAGAGGCGAGAGGAAATATGGAGGAAGGAATTTTGCATTTAGCAACAAAGTAAATTCTAGAAATGCGCTCACCCCTTAATAAGATAGAATCGTCGAAAACGGCGTCTGATGATATTAAAACGAATAGTACTTTCTGATCGTTAAATGTAAATATGATGCGACGTTGTTTTGCTTACTGTTTGCAAAGCTCTTTAGAATTTTAACTGTGCACATTCAAAGTATAAATGCCCATTTGAATGCTTCAAATTCATGATACACTGATAAGATTTGTGATTTAAAGATGAAATGCATCATACTTAAATATTAGAATTGTCTTTTTAATACTGAAAAAAAATTCTTCTTTCAAAATACTAACTTTGAAACGCGTCATAGTTCACTTTGTACAGCATTTAAACAGTTTACTGTCGCATATTCAAGATTTAACTTCCTTTTCCGAAGTTACGCAAGTTTTATAGAGCTCTGATTTAATTTTATGTTTTTCGCAGAGGTGGATTTCCAGTTGGGTAAATGTATGCGGCTGCTAGGCTTGTAGTGAACCGATAAAAAAATATTTGAATTCCAAGTGAATGAATATGTAAAAATTAATATTTATGTGGACTGCAAAATATTAGGGCTACAATGTATGCTAATACAACATTATAATCATAAAATAAAATTTCCCTATTCATAATATATTAGAATTTAAATAATTCAGCTGATTGTACATTCCACTTGGTAGGTCATAGTAAATTAGTTTTTCTAATTAATTCTAATTATGAAATAATTATAATCACATGATTAGCTCACAAGAATCAGGGGGGGGGAGCATTAAAGTATACATAGATTTGCTTGCAGCCCAGAACGTATAAAATATAAAGACTAGAAAATTAAAGTATAAACAGATGGAAAATAATTCAATTCAGAAAATAAAACAAATTTCAGTTAAATAATTAAAATAATTCAGTTCCGTATCTTAAACGTATATGTATAAAGCAATAAACTACAGTACACTCCCAAGTATCCTAATGTATCGTAAGTGCAGACCGGACAACAAAAGAACTCGATAGGCCGACATTCTAACTCATTTCTTTGTTATCAATATCAGAAGACCAAGTTTTTATATCGAAACTGGCTGTAAGAATAAGTATTCTCTCACTTCTTATTGAGTACTGATCCCTCCATTTATCTCAAGTCACGTAGTATTTGAATGCGGTCTGGTGAATCATAGAAACCGTTGCCAATAACGTGTTGAATTAAAATAGAAAATTCCATATTGGTAGTTTAATACAACAGAACAAGAATGCATTGTAGAAACAGTAACTTTAAAAGAAACTTTTCACAATTCAAAATGAATTTTCTGCATTCCACCGTTATATACTTAAAAACAAAGCGTATTCGAAGAACAATTTAAGAATCCAGTACGTACTGTGCCTGCCAACTACAGTTTTTATACTACAAAACACTGTTGTGGTATTTTCTCACTTCTTACTTAACCCTCTATCTGAATGTGAATGCAGCCGCGGCCCGGTGAATCATAGAAACAGTTGTTGGCAATGTGCCGATTTAATCTGTATCAGTAGTTTTTGTTCCACACTGCACTTTTTAAGAATTTATAAGGAAAAAAAGTTAAAGAAATTAAGTCTTCACATTTTAACATCAGTAACGCTTACTTACGATAGATAAAAACAACCGGATAGTACGGAAGCCGAACAGTCGTGAACCGGATACTAAGGAGTGCATTGTATTTGCTTTAGTACTGAATACAAAAAACGATGGAAGATATTTCCATCTGTTGAGGTGAAAAAAAATATATATACTTATTTCAAAAATAAATAAAAATATTTAACCCATTGAGTAAGCAAAAATGTGTTAAAATGAACAAAATTTATCAGTTTTCAAAATTTAAACTCGTATTGGGAATAGCCAGCAGCCGCTAAAAAATCTGAATCCGTCACTTGAATATTTTGGGTGACCATATGTTTATTTACAAACGAAGGAAGCCATTCTAATGTTCTATCAAGACCCCTAACAAGACCTTTTATATTTCACCAATCCAGGCCAAGACTGTAGGGGTTGGGGAATATATCGCTCAATTTCCTGCAAATGTACGCAATAAACATTCATCGCATTCCATCTGACTAATGGAAGAGCAAGAACTGAGACCGTGGCATGTCGAACATTGTGGGATTCGTTTTCGGTTACAAGGAATGTCGTGACGAGTGAATCCTTGGAAACGCGCGAAGAATGATAGTGATGGAGCGGTGCCAGAAGACGAACCGAAACGTTGATCAGAAGGGTAGGGCTCTCTCAGTATTGAACATGCACAGTTAAATAACTACATTAAAACATTCACCAGTGCATAAATGTATATTTACAAATATAATTTCATTATAAAGCAATAAAGATTACAATCAAACTGAAATTACAAAATTGAACCTTTGCATTCAGAAGGAAACTTCATTTGGCTCAAATTCTTAAAGACGTTGTGAATATTACCATATTTCTTTAAATTTTAAAAAGCTTATTTCCTCCAATTTCTTTCCATCTGTAATAGTGTGTGTGTGTGTGTGTGTGTGTGTGTCCGTGTGTGTCCGTGTGTGTGTGTGTGTGTGTGTGTGTGTCCATTAGGCATTCTTACAGGCCAGCCAATTTTAGTTACAGAAACAAAATTTGTCCCATGTTTATTTTGGAGGTTGGGTATGCGCACTTTGGAAGAATGTTTTCTTTGAAATTTTAATTATAACTTTAAATTAATCAGAAATTAGGATGAATTTTGGCATTTTCCACGATAACTTATTACTCCACCATTAATCTATATAATGTCACAATAGCTTCTGAATTTTAGAATTATGTTAGGAGTTGCAGTTGATAAAAAAAAACCTTAACTTCATTTATTTTTAAAATTGAGATATTAAAGAGGGATTTTATATATGGTTTTGGTTTAGTAGAGTTACATGAACGTCCCGTTTTAAAGCAACTCTAGTGTCGCCGCTACGAAAATGAAAAAAATATGAAGTTAATTTCTGACTGTCCAAAAAAGGGGATTTTCTCTCTTTCGGGATAAGGAATGAAAGGGAAAACTAAAGAACAGCTGGAAGACAAAATTACCATTCGGATGACATAAATGAAAAAAAAACCCATTAAAAATACATAAATGGTTATTAAAGATAAATAAAAATATTTAACATAGTATGAAGGCAAGAGTCTGAACGACCTGTTCAACTGTCATAACTTATCATGCAACATTTTTAAATAGAAATTTAAAAAAAAATTCTACCTCGGATGTTATTTCTAAAAAAATATCGAAATTACCAATTTAATTCAAAGTTCATTTTCGAATAATAAATAGGAAGTCTAACTTTGAACACTGAAAAGAAACTATAGATGCTATTTTAAAACACCCGAGTTGTACAACGCGTAGAATGCTTTAGCGGCCTCCTCATGTGAATGCAAAACGAGAAGGCTGGTGAAACATCCTGGCTTTTTACAAGACGTCAGCTGAAATATTTATTTTCCTCTTAGTGGAGCAAATGTAAATGATGATCCTCAACTCTGAGAAACATGAGAAGATAACCGTGTTTGCACAGATTTTTTTTTTCATTATTATTATTATTATTATTATTAGGGGAAAATAGGGAAAACTCACTCAATTTTTTAAAATAATCACTCAAAATATGGAAAATATTTCAATAAGATCTTTTTTAAAGAGTGGGGGCATTGCATTCGTTAATAATAAAAGAACTTTAGACAATCATACCGTTGTGAACAATAATTTATTATAGCACACAAATTACTGATACGTTTTATTTTCTAAATTTTTTTCTTCAATTACCACCGCATTTACCGTTGTTTCACAGTATTGCCATCTGAATGAAAAATTTAAGAATAATATTAAACTGTATGACTATGAAAAAGGTAAACTTTTCGAGGTGAATTAAAATATATCCCAATATGGACAAAAAGCTAATCAAAAGTTAACTTTAAACCCCAAAGAATGAAGATACGAAGGCTTAACATTTTTAATTTCATGTATAAAAGATTAAATTTATTATTAAAAATTTCAAGATTTCAAAGTTTATGAAAAATTGTTTGTTCCAAGCAAATAATTTTCATTAATTATCAAATTTCGAATTAATAGCGTTTGCCTCTATTGCTGAATTTTTCCATTTTGATAATGAATAATGATATTTGATTTAGTTATCTTAGTGTATGCAATACATTAAATGTTTCAGACATAAGTGTATCGAAGTCGATTCTATAACTCGCGATTTACAAGTTCAAGTGCCAAAATTTGTTATTTCGTTCAAAAACAAAAGAAAATTAGTGTTTGCTAAATACTGACAATGAGCCATTATGAAATGGACCTTCAGAATGCATAGGCGATTCAAAATATATTATAAAATTTACAAAAATCAACGGACTTACCAGAAGATCAGAATAAAAATTATTAACTATAAAAAAACTACTTACCCTTAATCCATCTATGTTTTAATAATTATGTAATAAAATATTTCAGTTTTCTTAATAGTTAATTTATTTTTAAAAATATTTCTAAAAATTCCTTATAATATGTGTTATTATTCAATTATATACAATACTGGAACACTACTAAGGTACTATAAAAATCTATACAAGTTAACAGGGAAGTTTATAAAACAGAAACACAAAGGCGATCTTTGCAACTTTAAGAACATAACTTCAAATGATTTCAATTCACCTAATATATATCAAAATTACTTCGAAATTAGTAAATCTTACAAAAAATAAAACAATACTTCTAAATTGCAGTGTAATTTTAAGTCATGCCAAAGCAACAAAAGTTTGTCTATTTAACTATTATATTTATATATGTAATGATATTTTAAAATCTAATTTATTTAAATCTTAATTTCCAAATTTCTATATTAAATTAGCTCATGTTAACTTCATTCAATAAATCTTATTCCTTGATCCAATTCCCACTTTTTATTTAATTCATTACACTCTCTGTAAAACTACCGTTTTCAGCATTTTCTCGCGGCCTCAGTGAAGGGATCAATGCTCACAAGACTCTTAAAGATATCCAAGATTTCCTTTCCTGTGTGAAATAAATCCCTATCAAAATCTCATTGTAAAACCCACAGAAGAGAAAATCTTTTCTGCTTCTGTATCGTGATAAAAATGGATGAATCTCATCGTTCATTCCTTATACATATAATTATACATATTACCTTGGTAAAATAATCAAAATTTCTGCTATTCGAACTCGCAAATACTATTATATACATTCGGATACGCAAATATATTATATATATTAGTCTTTAAAATGAGCCATTAAAATCAAAATGCATCAATTACTCACAATAAATTAATGGTAAATATTACTCTAATTATCAAGAATCCACGATCACTTGTTTTTATCACGAAATAGGAACAGAAAGAATAATCCGTTTTAAATACACAATTCACTAAAGCCTTTAATTATATAATTGCATAAAACAAGTTACCTATGTAAAAGTTTAAAAATTTTCTGAAAATACTTTAAAAATTAAACTAAGAGCGATTGTAAGTCAGATGCACTGATAAAGAATCTGACGAATTAACAAGTGTAACGAAGATAATTTAAACATTTTGCAAGGAAAATTAAAAAAGTCTACAGATTAATTCATTACATTTTGCATTTTATTTTTCTCACTCGATTATTTTTTTTATCGACCAACAGCTACGATGTTTTACAAATAAGATGTTGTTGGAAAATGTAAAAAGTAAAGCCTTTAAAATTCGATTTATAAGTTATCTTTAAGCTATAACATTATATGCCAGATACTGAATTTTTATTTGGTACATTCACAGACTTTAGATATTAATGATTGCCAAATATTTAATCTTAAAGGTTTTTACGAATATGAACTGCAGTCAAATGATCCTATACCAACATCCTCCACATCTTATCAGTATATAATGTCTATAACCGTATTTTACATCTGACAGATACTATACACGCCATGAATTATCCAAATTAATTATTTTATTTTAATTTATGTCCCTTTTTAAAACAAAACGAGAAGTATTTTGATAAATAATTTTGAGTCATGGTCAAATGACTAGAATGACATGAACCAGCACACCATTTCAACTTCAGCGTCACACCAATACATTTGAACCCATTTGAATCTAATGCGGTCACGACCATTTTTTTGGTGGTATGGGATTTCGAACATGGTTGCGTAGCTACAATGATGAATATTCAAGGAAATAAAAATATTAAACAATGGTCAAAACCAGATAACAATCGAATGATTTTAGATACAAAATATAATTTTCAATTTTTAAAACATATCTCGCAAACAATTAATGAATCTAAAACAATTCTAGTAAATATATAATCATCAAAAACCCTTTTAATAAAATAAAAAAAATTGGAATAACACTCACATGTGAACCATATATGGAATTACAAAATCACCTTCATGAGCTT
Organism: Argiope trifasciata; assembly: GCA_026543055.1. Classification (NCBI taxonomy): domain Eukaryota; kingdom Metazoa; phylum Arthropoda; class Arachnida; order Araneae; family Araneidae; genus Argiope; species Argiope trifasciata. Next base: position 571,361 of record JAPMOQ010057988.1, read on the forward strand.
CTCGATGAAATTCTTTCTCTTCTTTGTCCAATCTGAAAAATGAAATGATTCCGTTGTAGCTTCAAATAAATGCAATATAAAATAAAGGAAGAAACTATCTGAAGCAAAAAAATGCGTTTATTAATATCTTAAAAAGCAGAAAATTTTTAATCACAAATATGGACTTCAAAATAAAACCGTAAATGCTTAAAAACGTTGAAAAAATTGTAAAGAAATTAGTATCAAAGTCTTAATGAAAATATTTTATTAAATATCATTAAATTTTAATTTCCTTGCAGTATTTCTACAGGTTATCAGTTTTTGCTATTTTATTGGATATGTAAGTTTGAGGAAAATACTCTACTTTTCAGTACAATAATAGCTCGCTTCAAGGAAACTTAATTTTTACTAATAAAAAAAGTTATTATAATCTTTAAATGTTTTTCGTAATAAATTATTACCATAATAATGAAATTTTACTAATTTATATAACATTACAAATTTATTTCACCTTAAATCGATTAACTGAAAAATAAGCCACTTTTTTAAATGATATCCAGAATCGCAGAATGTACTTCGGAATTCTAACATGAATTAAGAAAAATAAATTTAGTCATAAAATTCATTTCTAAAAAGTTAAATTAGAAACGTTCTACAAGAATTTATATTTAGTCCGAGAAAACAATTACAGTCATTCTTGTTAACGATCAATCTGAAATTTTATAACTTGAGTGGAGCTACACGATTTTATTCTTTTAAAATTCGGAACGAAGTTCACTCATTATTTGGCAAGAGAAAAGTATTTGAATCAGCTTAAATAGGTATAAATTACTTAAATAGGTATATTGCTAATTTTTTAAGAAGCGAAACTAAACTGAAAGCTTGGGTTATGAGTAAGAAGCATCTGCTCTTAACCAACTTAGTTTCATTCCAAGGTCAGACCAGATGTTTTTCGCAGAATCATTTAAAATTTTAATTCTTCCATCATTATTTACTCATTGTTTTTCAGCGGAAAAGTTTGTTCCTTTCAAACTTTTAACTTGATAAAAAGAAACATTTATAATACTCGCATTTAAATGCGTAAACAATTAAAAAAAATTAAGGTATATTTTTCATATATGACTGCAAAAGTTTTCCAATCGGCTCCAATTTCGTCTTCAATTAAAATCAGAACATCTACAACTTTAACATTTCACACCAAATCATTAAAAAAATCTAAAGCTATTTTCATAATGTTTTTATAGTTTGTATGTTTTCTACCAATTTTTCTGATGCCAAAATTGTTCTAAACACTCCACAATATAGATCTTTCGGATATAAAACAACCAAATTTGAGATATAGTTGATTAATACATTGGTTTTAAAAAATGCCGCATTTCATAAAGAAATGCTCCAAACTTAAACATTAAGAAGCTAAACTGATAAAAATGTACATATGATTTAAGATTTTGAAAACTGACCGTTTGGAAAATCATTTAATTTCAGATTTTTTTTTTTATGAGGTTCAAAAATTGAAACATTTTTTATACGAAGTAAAACAATAAGATTATAAATATTCTTTGTGAATATTTTTTAGTTCTTATGTTCGAAGCAAAATAAATATTAGAACTTAGTCTACTACTAATTATTTAAAACATATTTCAACATGATGCTTTGTTAAAATACGATTTTTTTAAGGCTTACAGTTTCTGGACGTGTTATTGTGACAACCACATAATGCAAAAATCCTTACATAATTTACAGAAATGCAATGGCGCAGTGCGATCAAACCAAATCTTTTGATACTATGTATTGTTTCGAACTCAAAATTCAAATTTATTTTATCCAACTATATCAATAAAAAATGATTGTATGTCTCTTATGCCTTCCTAAACCGCTCAACCGATTGCGAGGAAAACTTGATCAGCTTATTGTTTACACCAACGGATGGTTATAGGAATATTATTACAATTATCTAAAATTTTAAAAAAATTCGAATCTTAACCGCATCTATTTACCAAAGATTAATCTCCAAATAACTTACCAAGGAGACAATAGATCCCGTAGAAATGCTAATTCCAAGTTAAAGGCTAATATTTCGTAGCTATAATACATAATGTCATGCAAGTCATTCTCAGAGGTAACTTTATTACAGATTATGCGAGAAAGTTTTGTGAAGATCAACCTTGGGGGGTTTTAAATTTTAACGTCTTAAGCTGTAACACCAAAAATATTGTAGTACAAATAATTTTGCACCATCTTAATTCATAAAAAATATCTAACTATATTGACGCTTTTATAGTATAAATATATTTTCTATGTTTAAGCAATTAAAAAAATATTTTAATCACATTTTCTAAAATTAAATTTGAGAATTCTGAACGTATATTAAACGAATCGGATAAAATAGTTTCTTTCACTACCATTCTGAAAGAACACCAAGTTTCACAGTTCTAAAAGAATATACAAATCTAATACATAAAAATGAATAGTTGTTTTTTCTTATTTTATATACTATTTTGCTAAAACATTAATTGATTGCACTTTTTTTTTTCGAAGGCAGCAATTCACCAGGTACCAGCTAGTAACTTATAAATCGATCTTCAATAATTTTTGCAAATGTAAATAATCCTTCTAAAGAACAATTAAAAGGAAAATAAGGTATAAAACATCGTTGATATTTACTTGCAACGGCAGCACTAAAAAGGCAAAAAATCTTTTGAATGTATGGAAGCTTTTTAATTTATAAAAATAAATGATGCAAAGCTTACAAAAAAAAATTCCTGTTCTTACTAACATTTGTGAAAAATCTATTCAACTGAATTTCTATAGTGTACGAATTGCTGGTGATTTTATTTTCCTTCATCCTTATTTACACAGATCATAGGCGAACAATCTTTGGCACATGTGCCTCTGTGGATATAAGTAGCAGACAAATATGTGGTACATAATAATTATGTCAATAATAGTAGGAAATAATGTGCAAATAATAAGGAAATTAATAGGGATGAAAATTTTATAAATTTTTATTTGAAAATCGGAAATTTGAAAACTAATGGGTCATTTTAAAAATAAAATATTTCGAACCTTTCACGAACACATCACTAGAGAAACGAATGCTCTCAATATAATGCATATATTAATTACGAACACCGAATTAACAATTTTTACCGCCAAATACAAGGAAAGTAAAAGTAATGATATAACATCGCGTATATAATGGCGCCTTATTTGCTAACAAATATTGAAAAAATGTAAATGGAATTAATGTATTCTTCCTATATTTTGCAATATGCTTTCTATAGAATTTTGCAAATGTCATTTTTTTCATGCCAGCTTTTTCCAAAATTTTAGCAAATTCATCAAATGGGATTGACATTCTTCTCATATATTTGCTACTTTCAGTACTAACTAAAAGCGTTAGGGCCAGACATGAGATTATATCTGTCTGAAACTTAACCCTTTGCACTCGAATGGCGACTCTCACTCACCGCTCTAGATGGTGCATCAATTTGACTTTATTTTTCAATTTTAATTGTTAAAAATGCTACAGTTGTAAAAAAATATGCAGATTACTTTTACAGAAAAATTCAAACTTAAAATAAATATATATTTTTATTTTTCGGAACACAAAACAAGTATGAGAATATTTATGCATCGAATTACTTTTCCGATTGTAAAGGGTTAATTTTATAAAATTTGTTCCGTAAAACAAGTTAAATATTTAAAAAATATTTCCTTCATCTAAACAGTTGAATTTTGCGATCAGTAATTTTTGGTTTTAATCTAAAGTAAATGCGAAATTATTTCAAAGTGGTTTTCATTTCTTAGGACGCGTTGAATCCTACAAAATTGAATGTTAATCCGAAACCTTTGATTAGTAAATTAGTCAAAATCGTTAATATTTTATAAACAATCTTTTCACTTGTTTTTGAGGAAACCGAAAATATCCATTTTGAGAAACTTTATTGATAGGAAAAAAATAACTGTAATAAAAACTTTCAATTATAATATAGAACAAAATTTAAATCCATTTATCGATATTATTTATTGAGCATTTTTCATAAAATACTTGTAGTTTATGCACAGCTCAACTATTGTAAAAAGTAGTAAACAAAACATAATTAGGGTTGCTAGATGAACGTTACGTTGGGTTGCCATATTGGCGAGAAACTCGGGGGTCAAACTATGCTTCACTTCACCCTAACGAGACTAACTGAAGAATGCTCCACAATGGCTGATTTTGGCATTCCGTGACCATAGATAGTGCAATTAATGAGATCGCTTAAAGTTTCCGACTATGTTGAAAATACTGATTATCGACCACATCGGTAAATTTTAATTAAATTGTAAATTTATGGAAAAATTTATATATACGTATATTTTTATCCATAACTTCTTTGTATCTCAATTTTTTTAAGATTTTGGTTCATTTCATTCATCATTTCAAATCATTGTAACTGGTGTACAAAGCAAAATAGGATTGCTGCATTACAATTTTGGGTAGAGTGTTAACCGTTTTGGTTAAATTTCCTTAAAATTTACAACGAATTTTCCTATTTCTCAAAATATATTTTTCAAATAATTTAGTTGCATTTATAGTATTTTGTATTATAACTGACATCTAAAAACTATAGTTTTAAACAGTTTTTTTAAATCCAATTTTTCAAAAAATTTTCTTTGAATATAGTTGGATACTTTAAAATTAATGGTCAAAGTTAATTTTAAATTTCATGTGACTTTAAACTCAATGAGTTATTTTAATTTAGAAAATTAAACAGAATTATATGTTATTATAAATATTGGTACATTACAGATCGTCAATTAGATATTAATGACTTCATTATTTACAGATAAAAGTATATAATGATACATCAGAAGAAAATATAGTATTAAAGATTTTACAAGACCTTACAAGTGAAAAATAACAATTAAATCAGTAATAAATATGCTAAGTATTATAATTTATTTAAATTAAATATTTAACTTTTCTTCTTAATATTTTGTAATTCATAAAATCACCATTTCTAATAAATTTGGAACTTGTCAAATTCTGTTGGATCTTCTGGGGGCCCTTGCTCAATCTGGAATCCCTACACAACGGTACAGTCAACCTAGTTGCCACTAATCTTGACATTTCGTCTAAATTCGACTTCAAGAAGTGGTTAGGAATATCTGGCCATTTTAGATATTATTGCACAGATTTCTTTATCGGTAAATGTGCAGAAAGCCTTCATTCTGAACAGAAATCTGATGACTGATTGTGAATACGATAATTTGAAACTTCGACAAACTAGATATGAAATTTGGCATTGATCCTATTACTATAATTGTACCAGAATATCAAATTTTGGATTAAACGCATCAAAGAGTTGACTGCTGACTTGTATAGCTTAAAAATGCTAAATAAATTACAATACGTAGTCTTTTATATATTTGGAATCAATGAAAAGAAACTCAAATTGCATGATCTTCACAAAATATGCCAGTGGCATCGTCACAGCAAAATGTAATCCAAATTCAGTTTTCAGTTTCAATAATGAACATACCCCTCCCCCCACAAAATCCCCCAAATCTTAAGTACCCTAAAGAAAAGTTCAGCTTAGTGATAATATATTATAAAGTTGAATATTTTATTAGCAGCAATAATACTTTCGATTGTACAACAATTTAAATTTTTAAATGGATGTTTATTTGTCGATTAATTTTAACTTTTATCTCTTACAAAATAGCTGTACTAGATGTAGCGATTGTCAGTCTACAATTGAAAATTAAGGCTAAAAAACAGCATATTATCAAATAAACGATCAGCAATTCTCTGCGTAGTACAGGGATAGTAAATGTTTTGCTCCGGGAACAAACATTTGAAAAATTAATTTAATTATAAATTTAATTAAATTATTTTAATTACACTTTATTACACTAATCGGTTTTTACTTAAATTGAATACTTTTTAAAATTAATTTAAACAGTAAATAATAGTTACGGTGGACGTCAGTTTGGTGCCAATTACATGAGCTACGAAACTCATTCTCTTTAAGAAATATATCTAGACTCAATATTTTGATTGTTAAAATGATTGACGCGTAAATCAGCATGCCTACGAGTTTGTCACAAATATGGTAACCAACAAACTATACTTTTACAGTTAAATTGAACTTATTACTGCTTTTATTAAAGAGTATTATAAAACGTATAGCAATTATTTATTGTCGCCGCTACAAAATTTATATTACATAATTATCATTGAAATAAAAAAATACTTTTAATAATTCTTAATATATCCCTTTTTTCAACCGGTAGTTTGACATTTCAAATATTTTAGAATACTGTTCTGAATTTACAGGAATAAAATTTATATATATCACACAATGAAAAAAAAACAGTTTCCAATTAAATTTTGTTTGTCGAAATTCTAGACAAAAATGACCAAAGCTCAGTTAATATTTCCATTTTTTCATTAAAACGGTAGAATCGCGCTTACTATTTTGACTTGAACTAAAATTTATGTTTGAAATTTTCTGTTCAAGAACAAATATTTATATCGATCATAAAATACCGATCAGGAAATCGCCACAAGTTCAAATGCAAAATGGTTTTGCTAAACAAATGTTATGAAGCAATTTACATACCGATTATACATTGAAGAACTCCATATGGCTTTGGATATATAGATGATCAATAATATTATAGAAATTACGTGAAGAAATGAAGTCAAAAATAAATATGATCTTATGGGCTGCAATACCGATTTATAACAGAAGTTTAACCCTTTGCACACGGATGGTGCCTCTCACACGCCATTCAAAACGATGGTTGTTTATATTTTATTTTGATTTTTAAAAAATACCTAAGGAATAGCAAGAGTAGGTTAATTTTTCAGTAAAATTCAATTTTAAACAATAGTAATTTTTTTTCTATTGTAATAAGCAAGTCCTTGTGTCAGCCGAATAATTTTGCATCGAATTACTTTTCCTGGTTCAACGGGTTAATTCAATTCTGCGCTTACAGATTTGAAGCATCAAGATTCATCGTTAAAGATGTACGTTCAATGGTTATAAACAAGATTAAAATCGAGATTCATAATAAAAATGAGGAACAGCTTTGATATACAGTCATTTTAGCCAAAAAAAAAAGTGTCGCTAAATTTTAGCGAAATGGCCGAGAACTGCAGTAATGCCCTTTCCAATCGAAAGGTGCCGTAAATTAACGGAAATAGAGTAAAAAAATAAATTCAATAAAATAGAATTAACACAAAAAATTTAATCGAAGAGTTTTAAAAAGAAACAGAAAATGGTGGCTATGTAACCCCTCACATACAAAGCACCCCCCAAAAATTGCCAACCTCACCGAAATGACTGTATATCAAAGCTTAGCCGAAAATTCCATTTATAAGCACATAAAAACAATTTATGTTAAATCAGAAGTAATAAAGGGAAACAGCTAAATAAGATGCAAGAGCCACACCGAAATTAAAACTTCTAACATTTCAAAAACATTAAAAAATACGCATAAAATGCTAAAAGGTACAAAGAACACATTTAAATTTCAGTTCACACTTTTGTCAGATTCCTTCTTGATACAGATGCATAATTTTATCTCACGCATAAACAACTAAAAAAAATTTAACACATTCAACGAACCATTTACATGCGAACTCCAGAAAAACTAATAACCGATATCACTCCGAACAATTTATTTATAAAGAAAAGGAGTAAACATATTATGCAAACATCTATTAATGTGTCAAACTTATGGAAACTATAGTACAGTGGTATACATATACTACCCGAGTATACATTTCTTTGTCACCAATACCAGAAGACACATACTAAAACACGCTGTTATAATAGATATTTTTCCACTTCTTATTATTTCTAAGCCCATTATCTCATTGTAAACGCAACCGTGGTGATACATAGAGGCAGTAACCGATAACTTGTCAAATGAAAGTAAAAGGCACTGAACAGGTATTTTCTATATGTTTATAAACTGCACCGCACGATACGAGCATTTATTACAGAAAAAGTAAGGGTAAAAGTGTAGAATAGTGTGCCCCATGCTGCGCCAAGGATGCCAAGCCGCCAACAAAGATGGCGGACAAAATAAACAAAGTGTTCCGCAGAACAGTTACGGTTGCCATTTCCCGCCTTTTTATTTAGAATGTTTAACTAATTATAATTATTTGTTTAATACTGCCCGGTGCCTTCTACAGATGCCGAAGGCATCTGTAGAAGGCACCGGGCAGTATATTTTAACTTTTAAAAAACATCCTAGGGCTTCGCTTTCATTCGGAGCGGGAATGCAGTAGCTTTGCTAGCACATTGAACAGATGGACGGTGTGGATTAAGGAATAGTGCATAATAATATTACAAGAAAGAATAAATGATGTTATAGGAACGAATATTATACAGAATTTTTAATATTTAATGTACTTACTCTTTTCATAACACTCAAAGCATTCTTTCAAAGCCTCATCAACTCATTAAAAAAATATTCCAATCACCCTTTATCTATTCAGCAGGTTCGAAATAATGCCTAGCATCCCAACTTCCAAACATCCACTCCTGTACGATTGCAGACATAATATTTCGAGGGAACCAAACGTTGGAGCACCAAAAGAATTACGAGAACTGCGAATAATTCCATGGTAGACTTCTTTTAATACGAAAGCGCAGATGATTTGCGAATTCGCATAGTGATAATTAAAAGTGTGAAAACGAAAAAAAATTTTTTTGTAAATATTAACACAAAAAAATGAAATGTTATTTTAATTAATATTAATTTTATTCTAAACTTTCTTTGTATAATAAATTTTAAATTAAAATAATAAGCAAAATTTAAATCATCCGAAATCGATATTTTAAATATTAAATTTAATATAAAACAGTTGTAGTACTTTTACAACTCAGCTATTGTAAAAACTAGTAAACAAAACAGAATTAGGGTTACTGTAAGAAAGTTCCGTTGGGTTGCCATATTGGCGATAAACTCGGGGGCACACCGTGCTACACTTTAACCAAAGTGAGCTAAAGGATATAAACTATACACATATAAACACTTTCGCTGCCACTGACACGCCTGTGCGTTACAAATATGTAATTGTACCCATCATCTATATTAATAGATGACACCTTCTCTGTTACAGTTAAAAGATAGCAAAGAAGAGATCATATTATTAGATACACGGTCCTGGTATCAGGCATGGGTAGTTGCAGTGAACGAGTTAACGTAACTTCTGTAATGTCCAGCTTAAATGCAAGAAACAAACAAAACATTAACAAATAGTAAACTCAATTCTTAAGAAAATTGGTTCGAACAGATTTTATTTTTCACTGATATATCATTACATAGACTAAACGTAATACTAAGAAAAGAGTCAAAACTTATATTTAGGTTTCGAAAAAGTTTAAATTAAACGCCTTGCTTTCCTCAATAACTATAAAAGAAAACTACGCCCGATTACTTTGGAGAATACTGTATATGAAATTTAAATTCTAGCGTAAAACAGATATTTGTATTAAGTGAAATATTGCTTGTAATGATGAAAGTATTGCAAATAGATAAACTTACCTAATGGTTCTAGTTTAAAATTAGCTTTTATGGAATATCGATAGAATTATTCAAATAAAAATATGTCAAATGATCAAAGATATCACGACCGATTATTTTCGCATCGAAAGGTGAATTGAGAAAAAAAGTTTGAATTCAATCGCAAGTGTTGATGCTCGCGCATATGAATTATGATAATTAATTCCACCATTTCCTGAACTTTCGAAAGAAAAAGTAAGCAGATGGATGGAACGATGCAAAACAAAATTTGAATCACCAATCAGAATTGCTTTCTTTTTTTATTGTTTAGTTCGTGAAGTTATGACTCATACATGGATTAGAGAAAATTTCAAACTTACTGTCTGCATTTTTCCCCCATGATGGTCTTTTAGCAAAAGATAACAATGTAGTATAAATACAGTTCCGTATTTAACAATGATTAAACTGAAAAATTTACATTACACAGAACATCAAACATTTTAGTAAAATATAAAACTGAGCTTTAGAACAATTTTTAAAAAAAATCATTTGTTCTGTATGTGTAACTTTAATTGAGAAATTAGATCCGCAAACTTCATTGGAAAATTAATGTGGCAACTCAGATATCAGAACTATTTCAGATTGAAAATACATTCCGAATTTGTCTTGAATTTTTAATAAATGGAATGAATCATGCCCTTTTGTTATTTGTTATAAAATAATCCATTTGAAAAATGTTTAAAAAATTTTAATTATCAAAAATTTAAGCTTTGAATAGATGTATCCAATTTTTAGTGTGCGTAAAATACTTTTATTAGAAAAAAAATATAAGAACCACAATTTCATTTAGCAATTCCTTTTAAAATTATTTTGTTTCAAAATGTATCTTGAATTATCATTTACTTATATTAGACAAGATAGAGATCAGTTCACAACTTTTTATCCAGAGGTGGATTTAGATATTTTAAGTTCGTGAAAATGTACGCATTTTTTAAATACGATGAATACTCATAGATGCACATAATCCCCGTTTATCTAATACTATAATACGAGGAATGGTTGCCAAGTCGAAAATCACCCCAGAATTAATAAACTCCGGTAAACTTGGGAGTCTGGGGTTTTTGGCCACGAGGAATCGATTGGCGCCGGTTTTGAAACGCTACGGTCGAGCAGTTCGGAGTTACAGATAGGATATTTTCAAACTTTATTAGTTCGCCATAATGGCTACTTAAATTTTCAAGCGGTAACGTGCTGCCATCTATAGCCAATATGGCGAACTAATAAAGTTTTATGTTTATGCTGTTATAGGTTTATAATATGTTTCTTATGCATGTATATATGTTTGGTTTTTCTAAATAAATTTGTCAAAAATATTGAACTTCAACACACTTCAATCTTTACCTTTGTATAGAATAGTTCCCTTTCCAAATTCTAACTTTGTTTAGAATAGTTTACAATGGTGCACTTTAACCGGTTATCTTTTCACCAATGGTTTCACAAATTTTCTTATGGCATGTATTGTTTTGATAAATCACAATTGAAAATTTGGTTAAAGTGTAGCACGGTGTGCCCCCGAGTTAATCGCCAATATGGTAACCCAACGGAACTTTCTTACAGTAACCCTAATTCTGTTTGTTTACTACTTTTTACAATAGTTGAGTTGTTCAGGAACTACAACTGTTTTATAATAAATTTAAAATATCGATTTCAGATGATTTACATTTTGCTTATTTATTTAATTTAAAATTTATTATACAAAGAAAGCTTAGAATAAAATTAATATTGATTAAAAAAACATTTATTTCATTTTTTGAGTTAATATTTACAAAAATAGTTTTTCGTTTTTACATTTTATTATCACTATGCGAATTCGCAAATCGTCTGCGTTTTCGTATTCAAAGAAGTCTGTCATGGAATTATTCGCAGTTCTCGTAATTCTGTTGGTGTTCCAACGTTTGGTTCCCGCGAAATATTATTATGTCTGCAATCGTACAGGAGTGGATGTTTGGTAGTTGGGATGGTAGGCACTATTTCGAACCTCTGAATGGATGAAGGGGGATTGGAATATTTTTTTTATGAGTTGATGAGGCTTAGAAAGAATGCTTTGAGTGTTATGAAAAGATTAAATTAAGCAAGTAAGTACATTAATTATTAAAAATTCTGTATAATATTCGTTTCTATAACATCATTTATTCTTACTTGTAATATTATTATGCACTATTCCTTAATCCACATCGCCCATTTGTTCAATTTGCTAGCGAAGCTACTGCAATCCCGCTCCGTATGAAAGCGAAGCCCTAGGATGTTTTTTTAAAGTTAAAATATACTGCCCGGTGTCTTCTACAGATGCCGAAGACATCTGTAGAAGGCACCGGGCAGTATTAAACAAATAATTATATTTAGTTAAACATTTTAAATAAAAAGGCGGGAAATGGCAACCGTAACTGTTCCGCGGAACAGTTTGTTTATTTTGTCCGCCATCTTTGTTGGCGACTTGGCATCCTTGGCGCAGCAAGGGGCACACTATTCTACACTTTTACCGAAAATTTAAATCTTCGAGTTAGCTTCGATACCTGTTTTCTCCGAGCGGAGCTCGGTCACCCGCTGGTACACAATAATATCTAAGTTTCTAAATTTATTTACTCGTATACGTAGTATAGAGAAAGTATAGTGATCGTCAAAATCTTCGAACCCAAGATTTTAACGATTTTCCTTGTTTTAAACCGCTCTCAGTTCGAAAAATACATTAAAAAAATTTTTGTCTATCTGTGATAAAAATGGTTTGAGTTAAATTGTTGAAGTTTTGTAAACTGTCTTGCAGATTTCTATCAAATTTTCAATAAAATCAGTTCAGACAAAGTCCGTCTGTTCGGTAGTTAGAATGCAATTTAACACTATAACTACAAAACGAAAAGAGCTAGATAGATGGAACTTGTTTCACAGCTTTAACATCTATAATGCAAACAACAATTTTGGACCAAATCCAATTCAGAGTTGATCATCTCTGTACGTCGATACTTTCAGAAATAAGCAAGTGCATTATTTACTTATTTCACGGTACTTGTGCACTAACTGTGTGGCATTATCGAACAATAGTTAAGAAATATCGATATTTGGTTTGAATCTAGCCTGCGATCTTCGAAGATGAATTGCTGGCAGAAGATTAATACATAAACATCAGAAAATATAATTTGTTTTGGACATCCTATTTTCGTTACATTTCTACTTAAAACCAAAATTTGAAATATAACTATAATTGCAGTCTCAAGATTGTATATCAAATTTAATTTATTTAAACGATTGCGCTTTTGAGTTATTTTATTTGCATGTGCATACGAAAGTAAAATTCGTCAGGCGGTTAACTTTGACGGCTCAAAATTTGATAACGATTTACATTTCAGGTGAATAGCTTGTGTATTAATTTTATTTAACAAGATTGTTTCGATACAATGTTCACTTCTACGGCACTGGCTAACATTCGAACTGAAGACTCCATCGTCGAAATTTTAAAACTTAGTACAAAAAGTGTAGATTTCTGCCAAGTCCATGTAGGAAATTCCACACATCTGACTCAAAGCCCTTTTAACGCTTAAATGCACAATCATTTGTTATGAATTTAAAAAAAAAACGTTTATCATAAGAAAATAAACATAGGTTACATAAAAAATAAATAAAAATCCAGGTAACAATATGATGTATTTATTTTGAAAAAAGTTGTACACGTTTGGCTACATTATTTCCCTAAAAATATAATTTGTATTTAATATAATTTTCAAATACAAGATAAAATATTGATAGCTTAAATGGCAACTTACCTTTATAAGGAACTCGACAGTAGGAACTTTCTCTTCAACATTCTAATGTAAAAACAAACCACCAAAAGTAATGCCAACTTTTTTTTCTTTCGCACATGATGGTTAGGGTCTATGGTTATGGTTAGGGTTTTTGAATAAAATTAAATGGAAGCGAATGTAGACAATTGGGAACACTATACATTTAAGGGTTAAGTTGTTGTGCTCACAAACAGATAGACATAATTCAAAAAACGCCTTTTTCTCACTCAAGAAGATCTGGAATGTTGCGATTTGTCAAGCGATTTTTGAGCTCGAAATTTTTTGGCGATTTCAACATTTTCTCGTGTATTTTTTGTATGCGAAAAAGTAAGAATCTATGAGGTATCCATCACTGATGCTTCAGGCTCTGCCAAAGTTATTCCAGAAGATCTAAAATCTGCAACTGGAAAAGGTTCGAAAAATAAAACTAGAAGTAGTGCAATCGCCATCTACATTTTCAAGTGATTCGAAACTTTTTTCAGTAGAAACCGATATTTGAATAACACTTCAAGAAAATAATATTGAATTATGACTGGCGGCATTTCAGTATTTTCAATAGTATTCATCTTACATTTTCAACTTGGAAACGGCCATCTAAAACCAATGAGAGTGGTCTCCGCAAAACGTTCCTGCATATTCTCAAATAAAGGTAATTCGAATCTCTTCTTCCCAAACAATTTAAACGGATATTTGACACAGATATACAATTATAATTACAAAAACGCACACCAAATTTGATGTTTTTTCAAATTAAATATGCTTCTGAAAATGCAGAGTGACAGACGATAACCTGTTGTTAGCTTTTATTCAAAATTTGATAGATGTCTATAATATAAATGTTAAATTTGTGCACTGAAATTTATCCATCTAGTTGTCTTTGTTATCATGTTGACTGACATTCATTCAGCCTGACAGACAAACTTTCACTTCATAGATTTTGCTAAAAAATTTGATAGAAATCTGCAAATTTCGAATAAGAACCCAATGCAGATTTTATCCATCTATTTCAAAGAAGTTTTAAGTTATCTTTGTCACAGAGAGATATTTTCCAAAAATATTTTTCGAACAAAAGATGATTCGTCAGAAATCTCGATTTCAAACTTTTGATAATTTTCAATATTTTTTATAATATATACTGAAAGAGATAAAAAGTGGCAAATCATAGATAACAACCAATTAATTTTTAAATTTTCATATTTGCTTCGATTCTAGAGCTTACTTTGAGGACTAATATTTTTGTTTTCGATAAAAATTAGACGATTAGCATTTTGAGGTAGCAAATATTTTACGTTATCTCTGCGGTAATCAAATCAGTAAAACGGAGCCGTTTTAGAAGATGTAAAAATTGTGACAAGACATGACTAGAAAATTATGGGAACTAAAATGCTGGTGGCTGTTTTTTGAGAATCAAATCGATGCTATTTAAGCAACTGGTTTCAATTGCCCAAAACTAATGGGAGCGCCCCCCCCTCTACTCCAAAATTTTCTGGCATATTCTCTAACAAATTTGTCAACCCAGAGACCACATTACTTGGCACTGGTATGCAAACGTTACGAAATGTTAACTTTCGCAGTAAACTTAGACGTTTTACTGGATTTATCAGGTGATACTTGGCAAACTATTTGGGGATCAATTTCTGGCACTTGTTAATGATATAAAAATCGAATTTGTGTTTTAGACATGTTTTTTTTCAATCGATTGAAACAAAAATTTGATACAAAACTGCATTTGCAGTCACAAATTATCATACCAAATTTGATACATTTAAGTCATTGCGTCATTTTGAATTATCGCATTTACTTGTTCCAAAAAGACAGACAGTCAAGCAATAGTTTGATCTGGTTCAAAATTTGACAGGTGCATACATTATCTACAAAAATTTTAAAAAATTATCTACATTATTTAAATCTGTGTACAGAATCTAATTTATCTATCTATCTTGGTTTTACAGTTATCATGCTGAATTATATTCGAAAAGTCGGTCAGACGGACTTCTTTTGAACAGATATTACCCATAATCTTATAGAAATTTGCTATTAAAGACCGTGTACCAAATTCGATATGATGACTCAAAAAATTACAGCTCAAGTAGTTTTTTAAGTATCATTTTTATAGACAGACATACGAAAAAAAAATGTGTTTTTCAAAACTCAGGTATACGTCATAAAAAAAAACATTGTTTTTATTATGACGTACGTTTTCACTAATTTTATCACAGCTGTTTCGAACCACAGAAATAATAAGTATGAAACCGAAAGCACGTGTGAAATCTTCTCTTGTTTGTATAAAATTTTGAATCACCGAATTTTTTTCTTGTTCTTGTTACTTTCAAGGGGAAAATTTATAGTGAGTTGATGCAGTCTGATATCGATTAAAATTTACCCCTGATTAGAAAATAAATCGAGGCGTTATATTTGCTTTAGACGAATGATGTGTTTAATGAATATTATATGAGCTCACTAAAATTCAATGCTAGTTTTTGATTTTATAATTTCCTCTGTGTTGTTTATATTTAATTGGTTGGCATGTAAAAATTTTTAAAATCTTACTTTTACAAAATTTTACTGAATATGCTGTATATTTTTTCATTAAAATGACTCCACAGAACGATAAAGCACGATGGATAAACGAAGAAAGAATCTCATGTGCAAAAGGAAACCGAAATGCTTAAAACCTTCTTATGGATACTAATAGTAGTTGCTTAACATTAAGAGGAGCTCAATTATTAATAACATTAGAGCTCAAATATTAAGCGCATGTCATTAAAATAAGTTTCTTAACAAATTTTTCACTCATTCATGTTAAGGAAAATTTTAAAAGTATGCACTATTAATATTCACGATATCAAAATTTCATTAACGTATATTTTGGGTTGAAGCCCGTAGTTTAAGAAGCATTGTTCCAGTGTCACTTTGCCTTTCGTAAGGGAAAATATCAAATCATTGGATGTAAGGTCTAAACGTCCGACAAGCTCAATAACGGAATAATAATTTTTTGAAACAAGAAAGCGCTATTTTATAGTAATAAAATGCAGCATCTACATCTTTATTTTATTATCTATGTTCTTTTTCTAAAAGTGGCAACATCAGTAAATGTTGTTGACGGAATAAAAATATGTTGACTTGATGTAATTGCGCTTATTTAAACTTCAAATATAATCTGAATTAATCATTCCGGAAATATAATCCCAAGTAATAACCGATCTTTATGAGCTCTAAATAACAGCGCAACAAGTTGGTGACCAGAACGTGTTTGTCTAGCGAAAGTTTTTTCGTACTTTTTTTTAAAAGCAAATGTCAAAAACTTTTGATCGGTGCAAATTATAAACTTTCTGCCTTCAAGAATATGCTTGAATTACTTGATTGAAAGGTATATTCCTAATATTTTCCTATTTTAAGTACTATATCCTTTCTGAGCATTAGATAACTTCTTACATAAAACACAGACGAAGTATATACAAAACAACAATTTCAGTAAACAGTAGTATATAGTAATCAGTAATAAGCAATCATAACAGAGCAAAATGCTTATGAAAAATCAGCAGGGAATTCCGAGGAGTCAACTGAGTGACTTTGTCTAAGCTCCTTTTTTATCTTGAGCAAATGCTGCAAATAGAATCTCAATAGCTCTATTGTCTTCTAAAATATTCTGAAGATTTCATTTTTATAGTCAAAATTGCAAAAATTCGTCACCAAATGGTTATCAAGGCAGGGGATCTTAAGATCAATTTAGCTGCAATTACTGTATTTATAAAACTCTTCTTTATCAGAGAAGCTATATTAAACATTCCTAACAAAATAACCACATGCATATTGGATTTAAGAATAGTTTTCTGCTTCTGTGCCATAAAGTACCTGATTTATCTCTACTTTTTTTATTTTTCAGAAGATAAATTACCCTTAAAAAATGATCAAATATTTTACGATTTTTGATGGCATTGTTGAACAATATGAGCACTAAGAAGGTTATATGTTTTCAATCAGTATCATTCAAAACTTTGAAGGTTGAACTTTAGCAACGAAATGCTGTTTGCAGTCAGCATGGTTGAAGTAAGAATTTTCGGATTTCTTGCTAAAGGAACGTAAAAGGGAATTGGTTTCTCTCAAAATGCATCAGAAAGAGATATATGAAATTATTAAATCAAAATTTTACCTCAGATATTCAGAGCTTCTTTTGACTGACAGAAGAAACCACACTTTTTCTTTATCTTTAGCCTTTGAGTTATAGATTTCTTTCAATGCGCTAGATCAAGAGAGGTTAGAATTACCGTCATTCTTCGTGAAAATATCCCTAAAACTATGAATTCAGTACAATTGGAATTTTTTTTCAAGAGAGATTAGAATTGCTGCCACTATCCATGAGAATATCCCAGAAAGTTTGAATTCAGTTACAAATGAATAACGAGTCAAATTGCAATATTTCATGCAAAGTCTTTACACGAGGGATGGTCCAAAAAAGTTTCCAAGCTGCAGTATTTGGAAAATAGAAATTGGGAATATTGTTACTCAGAGTGGAGACAGATAGTGCTAGTTGTCTTAGACCGATCGTTCGGGCAAATGGTGTTAATACTGAGACCTGAAACAAAGACAATAATGACAAAACGTCTAGAGAAGTGATCTCCCACAGAGGTGCAAGCCGTGATAAGATTTCTATGGACCAAGAATGTGACCCTTCGGACATTCCTTGGGAAATCGTGAAGTGTAGGTGGCGAAGCAATGCGTTGACGACATATGTTGAAATGGTGTCGTTCTTTGGAAGCGAGCAGAGAAATTGCCCGAAATGTTTAGGTGGAATATCTGGAGCCACCCTCATACAGCCCCAGTAATTATTTACTTTTCCCAGTATAGAAGACTCATTTATCCGAAACAAGGTTGATGTCAAACGGCGATGCTCAAAAAAGTGTCGAGAACTGATTCAATAACCCGGACATGATTATTACCCAGACGGGTTAAACAAATTAGTCCAGAGGTGTGATGAATGATTCAACAGGTTTGGTGATTATGTAGAGAAGGGACACCCATATATGTCTCTTAATTACCGTGTGTACCTGTGTCTATCATTAATAAGTCATTTTTCCTTGTAAATATTTTTTGGATCACCCCTCGCCCCAAATTTCTTGATAAGATTGAATTCTAGAAAGGAATATAACCAAAATTTGACTCGTATTAGCTTACAATGAATGCCTTTTAATCCACCATTATTTGATTGAATTGAATTTTTAATCCTATCGAATTTTTCTTTTGATGGTGGTATGTATCAGGAACCAAACGATATCATTAAAGTTTAGAATATTATAACAATTTTCATGGACGGATCCTAATATTTGATTGAAATCAGCAAAGGTATAACAGAGCTCGGAAAACTAAATAGTGAACATATCACAAAGACCACGCAAAATATTTGATACCAGATGTTTAAATTCAGGAGGTGAAATAGGGTGAAGATGTCATTGCAGATAGCGCTTCTGTGCAATCAACTTTTAACGCATAAAATAAAGGATAAACACAAATAAATATCTCACAGTTACAAGGCTTTGAAAAAAAAAGGAAACAGCCTTGTTGTTCATCAGAATGCAAAGAGAATAGTTGAGATTTTAAATTCGACACAATTATTTTGAAGTCTTCAAGGTAAGCAGGTGTTGATTCCACTACTACCAACTGACTTGATGAACTTTAAACACGTAAATCTGCAGTTTCACAAAGGGATACACCAGACATGCTTGGAAATTGTCAGTTGAATTATCGTAAAATCATGATGTTTTTCTTGCTTCTGGAGGGACTGCTGCAAAACGTATATAACTGTGCTGAATTTAAACTTTCAGTTGTTATTTTTTTGGTTCATTTGAAAAACAAGCTTTTACTTTTTTTTCCTTTAAGAAGTCGTGAAAAGTTTGGATACTTATTTATACAAGAAACGACATTGAGCGTGTTTAACAGGTTGAATTTAAACTTCTCAACATATTTTTGATTTTCAATGAACAATAAGACTGTAATTTGTTTTGTTATTACTTATTAAGACTTCTAAGTTGAAATATTCATTTATATACAGTTTATATATTTATATTATTTGCCCAATCCACGAAAGTTTCAGTTGTATATTGCAAAGATACGATTTTTTTTAAGGAATAAAAAGCATAAGTGATTATGCCGCTATGGTTTCTTAAGAATTTAAACTTCTGTTAATTATTTCTAAAATATTTTAGCAATATTTTTTTTACTTTTATTAACGATTTTTAATTATTTTTATACATAATATAGAAAAAGTATTATAATCATCAAAAATTTCGAAATCGAAATTTTGTGGAATATTCGCATTTTAGATGCCTGGTTCCAAAATCAATTTTTGGAAAATGTCGGTTTGTCTGTGACGAAAATAATTCAAAAACGATTTGAAATGAACGGTTGAAATTTTATTTATGGTCTCTACACCAAATTTGAAAATTTCTATCAAATTTTGAATAAAATATTTTCGGAAGAAGTCCATTTAAAAGTAAGTAACATAAGGCAATTATGTTAATTAAGTTAGTAAGTTTATTTAAAACATTAATTACAAAAAATAAGGGAGTTAAATAAATGAGACTTGTCATAAATATTTATGATCTATAGCGAAGAAAGACGTCTAGCAAATTTTCTGCCATAACTAATGATAGGTAGATTGTATTGTACTTTCAGAAATATATAAACGTGATGATATAAACGTGACTTAAATATATTAAATTTGGCTGTGGATTTTATGATTAAAAGTGCAGCTTTGTGTCAAATTTTTATATCAATCGGTTGAGGAAAACATGCTGAAAACACAAATTTTACTATATTATCCAATTATTTTAACATCATACCAAAGATTAATTACCGAATAGCTCGTCAATGGTAAAAGAGATGCCAAACTCTGCGAAAAATTAATCGCCATGTAAGGCGTTCTCTGGAAAATTTATTAGAGAGTATGCAAGAAAGTTTTTTTGGGTGGAGGATAACTCCTTTTTGTTCAAATATTTCCGTCGGGAAAAGTTTTTTGTAACTCATTCAAGAACGCGTACGATTGATTCCATTTAATAGATTCTTAACGTTTTTTAAAAAATTTATTAAGAAGTTTTCTAAATTTTTTTTCTGAAAGACTTTTTAGTGACTGTTGATTTTATTTATTACTATTGATTTGATTTCATTTTCATTATCAAAGCATATAATTGATTTCATTTATTGCAAAATTGTTGTATTAAATTACTCTAATTCTATTGGAAATGAATTTCAAAATTTTGAATTATGACCAGATAGTACAAATGAAAACTGTGATAAGATACACTCCAAACTTCAACACCATATCGTTAAAAAAAGTTCAATTACTGTCGATGCACTTTTCGTTGTATTTTTTTAAAACTAAAACTAAAACACAATAGTTATTTCAAACAAAATTTTTTTTATTCCCCTCCTCCCCATAAAATAGGCTCTTGAACCTTTAAGAAAATACAAATAAAAGATATGATTTGCTATATTTTTATAAGAATTTTTTGCATGTTGTAATAAACCTACATGCAGAAAAGAATGCAAAAGTTTTTATTCAATATTTTAATACATTAACATATAAAATACAGAATATTTGTAAATTATTGAACACATTTCAGTTTTAATTGTTCGTGAATAGAATACAAAGTTGCTTTTTTATCATCCAGTTCTTTATCTAAGCTTCTGCTATCTTCATAACGGAATTCCCTTTAAATACTCTTCTCCTAGTAAAACCATAGAAATACTAAAGAAGCAGTGTCAGTTTGCAAAACTACCAAATGATTACAAACTACTGCCTTTTTTTAAAAAAAAAAACTGTTGTAAAAACATGAATAAACATGTTTTATTGTAAAAATTCACTGAAAAACAACACAATTCTTCAGTAAACGGAAAGAAAAGTTTTCCAGCTTAATAATAATTCCAGGAATAAATTCGTAGCACATTTTAAAGCTCTCATGTTTGAATAGAGTCTGGCTTGAAATATTAATATTGAATATTCTACCAAGCAAAATTCCACATTCATCTATCTGAAAACAGATATGGATATTTTACCAAACAAAAT
>JAPMOQ010057988.1:595468-612748 GCA_026543055.1 Argiope trifasciata
CTCTTTAATTCTCAATTCTCTTTTACTATTTAGTTCTTTCTCAAATTTTAAATGTGTGGAAGTCTTACCATTATGAACTGACTGTCTTTCACCTAAATTGGCCGGTAAAAGAGTAGTTATAACAATGCTCGCAAGAATTCCGACTCCTCCAACTCCATAGGACATGACGTTTCTGTAGAACCAGTCACAATCTGCGCAGCTCACTCTAAAAAATACACAAACGCAGAAGAAAAAAATTATAATCACGAATGTAATGTCATAAAAAATCATGAAAGTCAAACATTTTGTTAACCTTTTAAAGTAAAAGCAGTCTTAAATTTCAAGGTTAAAAATATTATAGATTTGAAGTCAAATATTGTAAATCGTTATATATTTTCACTGATAATTTTTATACACAGATTTTATTATCTACCTTAATAACGAAGATAAATGTGTGTGTGTTTTAATTTTGAATTTACCGTATTGTTTAACCTATAGCAACCAAATTTGGCACATGCAAACCTTGGAAGATGAAAACCGACTTCCGACCGATTTAAAATAAATAAATAAATTTAATTAAAAACTTATTGGCATTTTAGCATTTTTCCATAATAATTAACGGAATTTTCTCATTTTATACGGATTTAAGAGATAAAAATTCATATTTTTAATGATACCAAAGTAATAGTCTTGTAAATTTTTGTTAAATTTTGGCATTTTTTTAACATATAAATTTCTATAAATAAAATGTGTGTATAATGTATATAAATTGAATTTGTGTATATCGTGTATAAAAAATAGTTATTAAGAATTAAATATTAATAAAAATAATTTTTTTAATTAATTAAAAATATTAATTAAAAATATTAATTAAATATAATTAATAAATTATTTAACTATAATAATATGTTTAATTTCTTCCTACAGATAGTATTATTTTCTCAAATTATTGTATTGTTCAAAGCATTTTCAATATTTCATTAAATTTGCAGATTTACGATTATTTTTTCTGTTGTTGTAAACTAAAGGACAAGATTCCTTTTAATATCTTTTTAGTTCACGCGACAAATAAAAAATACATCTACAACTGAAGTTACAATATCGCAAGCATTAGATGAACTCAATATTCGCGTTTTTAATAGAGCCGTGATGTCATGGGACTGATATCCATTAAAAAGGTTCATTATTAAAAGCAGAACTTAACTAAGACAATTAAAACATCATGATTTTTATGTAAGACATTTTGACGGAAACATGAACATGAAATTATAAAAAAAAAGGTTCATTTGATGTCAAATATCAATATTCCCGGAGAACCAGATGGTTGTCTGAGGCGATTAACTGGTAAATAAAGATATAATTTGGAATGAAAACTTATTTAATGCTGCCAAATTTATTATTAGACGCAGTTTTTTGCTGATGCTAAAGAAAAAAAATGAAAATAATATTTCATGAAAAGAACATTAAATCATACGAATACTTACGCATGCAGATGCTGAATAATCATTCCCACAATTCCATTCGCGATCTTGTCCCAGAAGCTCATGGCACCATACACGAATGCGGCACTTTCCTGAAACGTTCATTAATAATTAAAAAATGTCCATTAATACAAATGGGTGTTCAAATGAAAAGGTACAAAACGACACTCTGGGTATAAATGAAGATTTTATTCAATTTATATATACATCACTGGTCTCAGCACAACGATTCCATTTATTAACTAGTCGAAGGATTCGTAGTTCCCAGAATTTCTGTGGCCTTGACGAGACCCAGTTCTTCACAGCGTCCTTGAGTTCGTCGTCCGAATTGAAGCTCTTCCTTTTCAGATGTTTTGTCAGGGGGCCAAACACCTGAAAATATCAGGGCGAGATATCCTGGTTGTAGGACGAATGGTCAAGCTGTTCCCACTTGAACTTGTACATTCCGCTTGTGCAATCCTGGAATTCTTGACGTGCGTTGCCTTGAAGCAGAACCACACTCTCCGTGAGTAGCCCGGTCTTATATTCTTGATGGACATGCGTAGTCTTCGGAATCCTTCACATTGTACATCGAAGTTAATAGTTATTCTATGCTCGAGGAGTTCAACAAGCCAGGTCAATTGGGTGGCGGTTTTTATAAGAGTCTCTGATCTCCAGCGCATGTTCCGATCTATGCTGACTTTAATCGCATCCCTAGATGTCTCGTTACGTTCTCCCATAGAGGCATAGACAAATATGTTAACTGTTATGTAATTACGACATTTCGTACCTTTTCATTTGAATACCCCTAGCAGTTTAATTTTCATGCAAAAATATAGTATGGATGTTTCCTTTGTTAAGTCATATACCACAATCAATTATTAAACTCATGCTTGCAATCCATTTTTTTTACGGTGGAGTAGAAATGGAGTAAAAAAATATATATATGGGGTGATTGTGACATTATTTCAAAAAATTTTGAAGCATAAAGCTTAGACTTAATTTCATGAACTTCAAAAAACTATAATTAATTACATTTATTATCCAGAATTTTCTTAAGTTCTAGACATCAATATGATAAATTCCATTTCTCTTATTGTACTTTTTTTCAGGACACTCAGGGTCAGTATAGAAATGATAAAGAATATAAAACTTACCACACTGGTCCCTATGAGGTCATGTATGAAGGAAAGTGCGCAAATGACCAGGGATGAAGACGCTGCCCCCATAAGGACGCCCACACCGTACACACCCTTACTAACGTACGTTGGACCAGCGCCTACAGTGATCCAAACACAAGCTCCGATTCCCAGCGAAGCACCGCCTAGGAAAGTTACCTGTTGGAAAGACAGTCATAGACTTTGTGTTAGAAATATCTCTAAAGAATCTAACTGGTATGGTGCTATGTTATATATATATTACATAATCACAATTTAAAATATGATTATATTATGATGATATAGCATTAAAAAGAGACCTTGTTTTATTAGTTTATACTTATAATAAAGCTCAATGTGTGTGTGTGCGTGCGTGTGTGTGTGTGTTGGCGCTCTACAGGCCAGACCGTTGGATCTACAGCTACCAAATTTGGTACATGTATACCTTGGAGGTCGGGAATGTGCACCTCGGAGCCCTTTTTTTGAATTTTTAATTAGAATTTGAATTAATTAAAATTTAAGCGAAATTTCGACGTTTTCCCGCTATAACTTCTGAAAATATTACAGGACAAACATGATTTTAACATTAATTTAAAGATAAAAAAAATTAGCTTTCTAATGATATCAGTGTTTTAATGTATAACTCAAGCTTCTATTTTTAACGAATTTTTAAAGAAATATTTTAACCATGTTTTTTTTTAACACATGACTGGATAAAATAAAATAAAACAATGCCGGAAATTCAAATAAAAAAACAACAACTATCATCATAAATCAAATCTAAAGATATGCAACTTTCAGCACGTGACTGGATAAAATAAAAAATATATATAAATGTGATATTTTCTAAAAAAATAAATGCAAAGCAAAGGTTTTTATAATCGTTTGTAATATCTATATCATTAATTCCATAAATTATTTTTATTTACAGTAAACCTGATTGAATTTAGACAGGGTATGCATTGAAATACCGACTTAATGGCATATTTATATAATCATTTGCAATATCTGTATCATTAATTCAATAATCTTTTCCCTTTTTCGCTTTATTTGAAAAAACATATTTAACATTTTGGTAATATCACCGAAAAAAAAAACATTTTTAATATTTTGGAAGCATACTCGATAAATTATTAAAGTGACCGACTCTTATAACTACTAATAACTGAATCGTTTAACTTTAACTAGTTCTTAAATTTAGGCTAATGAATATGTGATTTAATTGAAAACTTTAGAACGCATTACTCATGGCGAACCAGCTGGTTGCCAAAAGCGGGTAGTGTAAAATAAGTCAAAGGGTGTCCAATATTAACGCAAGACCTGAAAATGTCACCATTCGTACGGTAACATGTTGGGCAACCCTATTAAAAATCATTTCACAGTTGATAGTTTAGGGTTTTGTAGAAATCAAGCATTGCACGACAGAATAACGTGTTTTCATTGTTTAACAATCTTTCAAAAATAATAAAAATCTAGTGTCCACAGTTCGAAAATTTGAGATGGACTCCCTAGATCGTGTGATTTAACATCATTGGATTTCTTTTTATGGGATTATTTGAAGTCACAAGTCCATGCCAACAAGCCAGCGAGCATTAAAAGTGGAAATTGAAAGTTGTATCAGCGAAATTCAATTGTATTTATGCAAAATGAGTATGTACCAGGAAAGCCATGGAAGTCATTATATGTTATTCCATACATAACTCTATTCAGTGTATTTTATTATTCAATAAAAATATAACAATTTAAAGAAGAAAACTCAGTCAAATAACTTGATTGCCAACACTTTTCTGTACGAATGGGGATCAAATTCAAATCTTGCTTTAATTTTGGGACACCATTTACGATTCTCATTTAATACTAATAAAACTATTTTCAAATTTTTTTTGTATATAACCATATGAATGTTTTTAGACCAAGATATTTCGAGCGAAATTATTTATATGTTTAGAGTGGGCATACAACATTCAAAGAATGCATGAGATATAACAACTCATGACTGCAATGCCAATTTAGGGGAGATGCAGAAGAATTAAAAAATAAGCAAAATAATTATCAAAAGGGTGTTTGTATTGATCTCTACTAATAATAAAGGTGAATGAGTAGGTATAGTATTCTCTATCGAATCGAGAGTTTGAACAACAATTATTAAATTCAGTACATATACTGAATACGTTGGAAAGCAAAAATGTCCACTTCGGAGTGATTATTTTGTTTGAAATTTTTATTAGAATTGTAACTAACTAAAAGTTAAGTCAAAATTCATATTTTGATTATCAAAAAATTTTAATTAATAAATTATTTTACTCAATTTTAAAATTTAAAAGTTCATTTTAATTATATCAATTCAATCTAACATGAAGTATTTCCTACATTTTGATAACCTTAAGATATTTTTGGGTCACTTAACGCATTTATTGCCAATTATGAGATATTTCATAGGAAACAGTTGCAAAATAAAGAAGTTATAAATTTCCCTAACAGTGAATGAGTTAAATAATAAATTTGATTGTTACGATTAAAGATAAACTATTTTCCTTTCTTTCATCATTATTACGTAAATTTATGAAGTCGTTGAAAGCCGAGAAAGAAAAATTCTATTGCTTTTTTTCACAACTTATACGAAGAATACGGAATTAAGTTACTACGTAAGATAACATGGTATATGAAGACATATTATCGGGACAACTACTTTTTTAATAGGACGTGAAGGAACTCGATTCCACTGGGAAGGATCATTTACACACAAGAAGTAAAAATTTGGAGGCTATTAAGTTTACAATTTTTTATCTTCCTATCCGTAGATTAATTTTAAATTTGGTTTTCATTCCGTTCATCCGTTTTAACAGAAAAAACTTCCAAAGAGAGAAGTTGTTTTAAAATCCTCCCTTAGTTACTCATATCATGATAGCAATAAATTGTTCTTCTTCCTTCAACTCTTTATTTATTGGTGGCACTTAAAAGTACCATTTAAGTCTAGCTTATGTCTTTTCTATATGACTATTTTTGCTGATTGTATTCTAAAAAACACGGATAATGTAACCCAAATAACATGAAGTTAATATAAGCTAAAAGTAGGAATAAAAAATATTTAATTAATAATTAAATTAAATAAGATATTGCTGTTAATTGAATTTTTTCCTTGGTTTTCCTGGGATTATTCTGCAAGAAAACGAAACTACTGGTGCAAAAATGAAGCTGAAAAATTGATGGTAACATTATTCGGTGAGTAAAGGATTAAACCAAAGATATTTTTAAACTGTCGATATTTTTCTTTCCTTTTTTTGGATTGTATACCGTCTTAAACTGTGTTAACAATCAAACAGTCTTAAACACGCAAGTTTCGGCATTTCAGACATATGTCGATAATTCGATAGTTAAACAGCATTCAGAAATAAAAGCTCAAAACTTTTTTTCAATTTTAGTCAAAACTGTAGTGTTTGCTTTTTTAAATAAAATAATGTTGATTGTCTGGTATTTCATTGCTATGCCTACCGTCATGATAATGATTTAATACTCAATATAAATGTGTGAATGAACAAATTATAGAAAATACAGAATCGAATAACGAGAACCCCTGGAAACCGCTAGAAACTGCAGAATAATTCTACTTACCTTTTTACTGAACACTTTGAACAATTTAGGGAGGCAACAGGATATAGCGAAACCGCTGACATTCATGACAAGAGGAATTTTGGCTATAAAATCCTAAAGAAAGAGGAAAAATTTCGAAAAATAATTATAAATTTATAAAAAATAAGAAATTAATTCAGAAAAATTGCACTGTCATTCCAACAAAACCAGTTACGATTGATGTATATTAATATGCACCAATTCAATATGCATTATACTATAATCATCTTTACTTTCTTGTAGAAGAACAAGTAATATAATTAAAAAAAATACTACTTAGTTCAACAAAGAATTTTTTTAGTTACTTTTTATTAAATGATCCTCAAACAAATTATTAAGTATCAAAAAAAATTATTGGTTTTCACAATAACTGAACTCGCATTCTTCACCTTCACGTGAAAAATACAGAAATCCTCGCATTTTACCGTTTGGGCTGATTCCAGTTTTCATTACAAACTGCTAAAACTCTATTTAAAGTATTAAAAATCAATTAAATTTAATGAATTAATGTTAAAAAAACTGTATTAGCATCAAGTGTTATCCACCACAAGTTTGAAAAAATATATTTGAATTTGAGTTAATGAATAAAAACATTTTTAATAACGATTAAAAATTTCAACAAGATAATAAATAAATATATAAAGAGAGTGTGTGAACTAATAGTAGGAATTAAAATTTGATATGTATCTATAATGTAGATGTTAAAATTTTGTGCCTAATTTTATCTATTTAACTCCTTGTTTTAGTTATAATGTTAACATACATATGAACAGACGGACAGACAGATTTAACCACAGCGGAATTTGCTCTAAATTTGCTGGAAATCTACAAATTTGGTATAAAAACCTTATACCAAATTTCCTCTGTTTAGCTCCAAGAGCTTTTGAGTTATCTCTGTCCAGACGGATAGACGGATATTTTCGAAAAATGCTATTTTTCGAGCTCAGGATGCCTGAAACATCGTTAAGATCTCGAATTCGAATTTTTGGATGACTATGATACATGCACTTGGAAAAGTAAGAACTACTTTATGTATTTTTTGTCAAAAGTATTAAATCCAAACTACAGAGATATTAATGGGAAAAGATATAAAATTGATTCCAGTTAGAAGGACATATTAGTGAAGAACATAATTTCATTTATATCTGTGTAGATCAATAAAAATGTTAATTATATTCCTTCACAAAAAATTTCGGTTAAAAGTATTTTGGCGAAACTTTGTGGTAACACTTTTGAATCGTGTGACATAACAGTTTTCAGATAGCAATTTTAGACTGTCTGATAACATGTCTCAGCAACTGTATATGGTGTCCAAATTGTAAATGCGTGAATTGGTTAGTTTTTTTTCTATGCGAACAGATGAAACGGTACTCAAATTTATCAAAAGTTGCATAAAAGTAATGCAATGTTGCATAAAGTTGTCTAAAAGTGGAACAACATGTTTGAGAATATATTGATATTGACGATAGATACAGATATTGACGTCTCGAGCACAAGGGAAGATAAATTCTGAGAAAGTTTGTTAAAACTTGAGTTAAGAAGGAATTTCATCGCAAAAGGTATTGTAAAACTTGCACCGCATACCGACGAATCTATATACATAAACCCTAATAGTATTGCTCATCAATAGAGCTTATTTCTAATTATCGAATAGCAGCAGCCAAATCTACAAAAACATCATATGAATTTCAGACTTTTTCATTCATTGAGCATTTTTGCTGTTGTACTGAATCAAATGTTTCACTGAGCAAATCAATGGAACTGCAAAATATTATTAGAAATGTTCTTAAGATGCTCCGCCTTTTACTAAAGAGGACATTCAATCAGAGGAAAGAAAATTGCAAAGAAATCAAGAAATAGGTTTCAAATAAATTCAAATGCAGGAATAGGCTTAACGACTGAAAGAGAAGCAATCGTTACAAAATTTAGAGTTAATGTACCGTTTCTTGCCAAGAATGACAAAATAATGCCAATCATTCAAAAACGTTCTAAAAGTTTGCAATCTTGGTGATATATCAAAATTGTTAGCAAAATTCTCACGATTATATTGGAATGGGCTCTCTCTAAACTGCTTCAATTTCGGCGCCCAGACATAAGTTTTAAGTCTAGCCGTAATCATTTTGAATCGCCAACGGAAATAGATATTTATGTCTTTTGAAACTATTATAAAAATGCTTCTGGTATAATCTTAAGACTAAAATTATTTCTTTTTTAATTATGTTAATTTCATTTTCGTACAGTTATTCCTTTTATTTTAATTCAGATTGATACACTATCCGAAAAAATGTTTTTATGGGTTTCATCTCATGACAGTTAATCCTTAGTAGGATTTTCACTTCTACTTTTAATTAATATTAATGTCAGTTTATATTCGGCAAATTATTAGGCGGCCAGTGGCCAGCGCAAGCGTAGAAAGACTGAAAAATTGATCACTTATCATAGATTATTTCCGATATATATATTTTTTTTTTGCTCTTTTTTCATTCTGATACAGGGTTGTTTGTTGTTTTTCATTTTATTTGCTATTGTTTCTCTATAGTTTTTCCAAATTTAGGAATAATTATTCTTTTTATTTTACCATGTTCCTTTATGTAAACATCCATAATTTTAATACAATACGTAGGGAAAAAGAAAAATTCAGGGACTCCCAAACAACAATTTATAGTGAAGCACGGAATGTCTGTACCTATCTCAAGAAATTGTGACAAATATAAATCAACTCCTTATTGCAAACACTTGTCTTAATGGCAGTCGTATAACTGACCCAGTGTCAACGCACCTTTACATTTAGTGAGTCGAAGTAAACCGTTTTAATTGGATTGATATTTTTAGTCGTGTGAAATTATAAAGCGAAATGTATTTTGTTAAGAAATGAATCCATGTCAATAATTTAATAGCCTAAGAGTCAATAATCTTGAAGAACAAAGTGGACGCCAAAGGCCGTTAGTGTTTAAGCAACGGAGAAAATTAAGTCGAAAAATAAATTTTACATGGAAATTTTGCATACAAATGAAGTTATCGTAAAAATTCAATTCTTTCCTGTCTTTTTAAGCGGCTAAACTAATGATTTTTTAATTTTCTAAATGGACTTAATTATTTCCCATGACAGAAATTAATTATGATGTAACGGGCTTAAGACTGACAAATGCAACTTTTTAAAAGGAAATCCATTCATATTAATAATTCAATTGCACAAAGAGTCAAATGTCTGGATGATCAACTGGTCGTCAAAAACAGCTAGTGTATAAATAACGAAGAATATTTCGTCGAAAAGTAAATTTTGCATGGAACGTAAGACTACGAATAATGTTACAGTAAAAGTTCAATCTTGTTTTTGTTTTTTTTTCCAAGCAGAGAGAAATTAAATTTTGGACACCTGTTTAAATGGAAATTATTTCCCATGACAGTAATTAATTCTGTTGTAACAGGCTTACGAAACTTTACAATATAAGTAAATTATGTAACTTTAAAACCAAAAGGGTATGCGTCATCCTGTTACAAGTTAAACAGGAAACAAGTTCAGCCGAACCATTCATTACAAATCATTAATTTTTTATTTTTGCTTCTTCGTAAAAACCAGGTGGCCTTGTGGTCATTTTTACGACGGACAAGAATAATATTTTTCTAGCTTCACTTATCATGACATCTCTCACTCTGATTTCATCTCTATTTGAGTTGCATTCAGAATTACTTATCAGATGATTACTTATAATAGACGCTAAATGTTTTTAGATGTTTAAATTAAGCATTTATCTAATGGAATGAATTGATTTTGAATTTGAGACAGTGAAAAACAATTTTAAGACAGACTTCAATGACGAATGAAGCACAAGCGCCATTTATAATAGAAAGTGAGCGCCAAATAGATTAAAAATTCCATTTTTAAATCAATGAAACAAGTCAAGAAAAAGAAAAGTGTTCAAACATCTATTGAAGAAACTAAAATTCGTAATTTTAGTTATTAAAAGAAAATAAAATTACGAACCATTGTAATATCGGAACACCTTGAGGGTGATGAGGAATATGAATACCGAGAATGACATTATCATGGTTTAGTAGAGCATCCAAAAAAGTATAGATTCGATTCTGATAGAGTTTTTAATGAACTCAAACCTTACTGTACTTTTTTCAAATCTGAAATTGCAAAACTTTCAGTAAATGTTTTGGCCTATTTGCATGCTCGGTAATAGATTTATTATTAAATCTATTATCGAGTCCATTGAAAATGAAGTTGTGCTGCTGTATAAAATGGAATAATAATAATCTATACTTATAATAAAGCTCAATGTGTGTGTGTGTGTGTGTGTGTTGGCGCTCTACAGGCCAGACCGTAGGACCTACAGCTACCAAATTTGGTACATGCATACCTTGGAGGTTCGGAATGTGCACCTCGGAGCCCTTTTTTCGAATTTTTAATTAGAATTTGAATTAATTAAAATTTAAGCGAAATTTCGACGTTTTTCCGTTATAACTTCCGAAAATATTATTGCACAAACATGATTTTTACATCAATTTAAAGATAAAAAAATTAGCTTTCTAACGGTATCAGTGTTTTTAATTTATAACGTAAGCTTCTATTTTTAACGAATTTTTAAAGAAATATTTTAACCATGTTTTTATCACGTGACTGGATAAAATAAAAGAATGCCGGAAGTTCAAATAAAAAAAAATTTTCATCGCAAAATAAATCTACAGAAATGCAGCTGTCAGCACGTGACAGGATAAAATAAAATAAATATAAAATGTGATATTTTCTTTAAAAAATAAATGCAAATGATTCTATGATCGTTTGCAATATCTGTATCATTAATTCCATAAATTATCTTTATTTACAGTAAACCTGATTGAATTTAGACAGGATATGCATTGAAATCCGGACTTAATGGCATATTTATGTAATCGTTTGCAATATCTGTATCATTAATTTAATACTTTTTTCCCTTTCTCGCTTTCTTTGAAAAAAAAAAAAAAAAAACATATTTCATATTTTGGCAACATCATCGAAAAAAACATTTTTAATATTTTGGAAGCATAACCGATAGTTAAAACTGATTGATTTATAAAATTAAAGAATATTATTAGGAAAAGGTGTTCTTTTAGAACTTTTCGTCCATCATCTTAAAGAAAATATTGCTTTCAGGCCAATCAATTCCCGGAATTACTTCTAGGCTAATGAATATGTGATTTAATTGAAAATTTTAGAACGCATTACTCATGGCGAACCAGCTGGTCGCCAAAGGCGGCTAGTAAATAAATATACATAGGGAGGGTGTGAACTAATTGTAAGAATTGAAAAATACGTCCTTCAACGGACACATTCAAAGAGCTTCTGAGTAATGAGTTGTGTACTGGCATGCAAGGAGACCCCCTCATGAAGTACAGTCTATAACAGATACAAAGTGTAACTGGAATGATAGTGAAATTATACCAGCACGGTTTTCATGAAATGATGGACATGGATGGATGTATAGAGAGACAGTGATTCAACCGAAATGATGAGATGATGAATGCATTCAAATTTCAGTGAATGAATGATTTCAACCACATGATGACTTCATTTTGATTTCATCAAATGAAATCATCATTTGATTGAAATGATGATTACAACCAAAATTTGAATCCCCTAATTTTCAAAACTTTCATCTACAAATTACAACGTTGACTACCCATCAAATTTTATCCAATTAATTCATACCGATTTAATCTTATGATTATTAATGAATAATAAACAAGTCATTGGCATTTAAAATTAGTTTAAACGGTACTTTTGTAAAAGTAATTTTTGTACAGTACTTATTTTCTTCATATGGGTGGAAAATGAAAAAGAAAATGTTAAAAAATTTATAATTAATTTTGGATTAAAGCTATCTTTTTCATGTGAACTGAGTAGATATAATTTCTACTATTTATTTGTCTAATTCAGAAATATGAAATTTCTGAGCATACATTTAAAATGTCAATTTTTATCAATTTTTTGTTGACGAATTTTTTTTTACTTCATCAAAATTCATTCTTTAATGTATACTTTATTTAAAATCCCGAGATCAATTCTTTTAATAATTACAATAGTCTATTGTTGCATATCTCATACACCAGTAACTAAAGCATTCAAACTGAAGTCTTTAAGACGACATAATTTTGAATGCTTAAATATAATTTATAAATGTGAAAAGTGAATGTGAAACGTGATTTATAAAACAATGAAGTACTTACATCATTTGCGCGCAGAGATTCTTGCAAATACAAAGGCATGAACACTAAACTCATGTTCTGGAATAGTCTCGTGCACATGTACAGTAGTCCAACCTTTTAGAATTATTGAAATAAAGAAAAAACAGTGAATATTTAATTACGTACAAAGATAAAGTCTATATATGTGTTAGATTTTTGTCCAAATTAAACCAATTCTACTAGAATAACTGGCTATGTCTTTACCACTTTTGCTCTGTTAGAAGCAATATCCAGAACAAGTTTTATAAAGCTCCAATAAATGGCATTAAAAGGTTCTGACTACATTGATCTTCAACCTTATAAATGCAAAGCTAAATGAAGTCATTAATTAATAATGCGAGATGATAATTGATTTATGATATGGACTAGTTGTTCGAATCGATTAGCTAGCTTGCACACCTGATTTAAATATCGATGGGCATGCATGTAATGTTTAGGAAGTCTTAATTCACTTTTAAGCCCATCGATGAGGATGCAGGGAATGTTTGAAGAGAAGTCGTAATTCACTTTTAAGACTATCGCTGAGCATGTTTTGAATATTTGGGAGGAAATCTTAATTCACTTTTAAGCCCACCGATGATGTCTAGGAAGAAGTCTTAATTCACTTCTATATCCACCAAAATCATTCCTGGGATGTTTAAGAAGAAACCTTAATTAACTTTTAAGCCTATCGATGAATATAGGTGGGATGTTTGAGAAGAAGTTGTAGTAGAAGCTTTATAAGCCAGATAATATCCTCAAGATCGCGTAATCACTTGTAGTCTTGATCACCAAATTGTAGTGCTGTGATGTAGAACTCATTAATATCGATTATTAACCCAGTTGCATTATTAGCGTATATTTACGCTCTATTTTCCTGGTCACTATCACTTGAGCATATAAATACGCTGTATCATATTATATGCTATGTATATAATATGATATATATTATATTCATATTATATACTATATACCTATATGCATCCCACATTTCAAATATTACCACACTGAACAAAATTACTTACAAATAATGCTCAAAAATGATTTTTTAAAAAACTTTTATACAATTTTATACTTAAATATGAAATAAAAAAATTTCCGTGATATGGGCCTTTTTTTCATATTTTCATATGATGCAAATGGGTTCGTAGGAATTATATTTCTGGAATGATAATCGCAGATTATATTTTAAATTAAAATAATCGAAGCCATCAAGTCGACATAATTTTATTCCATAAACCAAGCTATTCATGTTGCCACTTTCTAAAAGGACAATTTACAAAAAAAAAAAAATATATTAAAATAGAAATGTAGCTGCTACAAAACCTTAATTCACTTCTATGCTACACAGATGAAAGCACAGAATTTGACATAAGTGCTGACATGCCGATTGAAGAAGGGATGTTACCCCAAAAAATACTAGATAAACAACTAATTTATTTTGCCAATTCTTAAATTTTGCCTCCTAGCATTATCTTAAAAAATGAGAAGGAAGTGCGTTTTAACCCATTTGCATCATATGAAAATATGAAAAAAAGTCCTTCATCACGGAAATATTTTTATTTCATATTTATAAAAGTAGAAAAAAAATCATTGCATAAAAGTAGAAAATTTCCAATTGTAGAAAAAAAAATGCATAAAAGTAGAAAAAAATCATTTTTGAGCATTATTTGTTAGTAATTTTGTTCAGTGTGGTAATATTTAAAATGTGGGATGCGTATAGGTATATAGTATATAATATGAAATATAGTATATATCATATTATATGCATAGCATATAATATGATGCAGCGTATATATACGCTCCAGTGATAGTGACCAAGAAAATTGAGCGTATATTTACGCTAATGATGCAAATGGATTAAACATTTTCTTGAGAACAGATTTAAAGACAATTTTGATGGCCGTGAGATTTTTGAAATTTCAAGATCACTAAATCCTCTTTTCATCTTATATTAGAGTAAATTATTGATTAAGTCTTTACCTGATAGAAATGTGATTCTCTCATCCATCCTCTCCAGGATAAGTTCGTAGGAAAAAATGAGAAGGCCGGGTTTGAAAGGGCGACACTGTCTTTCTCCAGGCTGTTTTCTGAAGATGAAAGAGGGGTGGACACTATTTCCTTCACCCCTATGTGGAAGATGATGGAAAATACGGCACCAATCCCAACTACGATGAGTGCTATCATCTGAAATAGGTCAAAACAAATTGTTTCACCTGATGTAAACTTCAGATTTTTATTTATTTCAACTTTTCAAGCTTTTTTTATTTTATTTACGAAGGTGAATAGTACCTTATTCATTCTGGTAGATTCCCTGATTACACTTAACATCACTTTTTCCTAGGTTTTAAATATATTTTTTTTCGCGATTTTTATTTTTTAATTAAATGTATGCAATTGAAAAATCTCATTCCATTATTACTGAAATGGAGTTTCCTGATATTTTTACTGAATTAATCTAAAGTTAACAGCTACGGATTAAAAATGTTAAAATGTTGTAAAGTCGTTTTACAGTTCGTTCAATTTTTTCTGAAAGAAATTTTAGAAAATAAATTTGTTGTAAAATTAAATTCAACCTAAAGTGAAAAGAAATGACTGTGTGTGTGGAGGGGGGGGGGGGATGGCGGCGTTGCACTCTATAAGCTACAAGTAATATTTCTAATATCCTTTCTGACTTTTCACTGTAACAATTAATTAGAATCGAGATTTTATTTTTGTAATCTTAAAAGCACAGATTAACTTTTTTATGCTTCAGGTAGTATTCCAACGTCATTAATGTCTTTTGAACTTCAGTAATTAATCATAATAACGATTCTATTATTTGTACCATTAATTTTTTATGCTGCAGGTAACATGCCCCAGCCATTTATTTTTTTTACCTTCAGTAAAAATCAGTTAAATTCAGAATTTATTTCTGTAATAATAAACAATACGTAACCTTATTTGTCAGTTTTTCATGCTGCAGATAGCATGGCTTAAAGGTGATTTAATACTCAGTTAGTAATAAGATTTCAGAAAGTTAGGCATGCGCAGAAAGAAGATTCCACATGCACTGAGCGAGCGGACAAAAGCTAGGATTTGCTACTGCGCAATTTCTGAGCATGCGTGGTCTTACTGGATGGTATGCAGCTGGCTGAGTGAAAACCAACCTTTATAGTTTTTCACTGTAACATCGGTTGGTACAAAGATTTTTATACTATAATCGTAACTGTGTTAGTCAGTTTTTATGCTGCAAGTAAAGTTCCAAGGCCATTGTAAAGTTAGTTGAGATCGATATTCGGTTACCGAACAGTCTTTGTCAGTTCTTTTATGATACAGATAAATTTCTAACGGCATTTATACTTTTTATTTCAACATTCGGTTATAATCAATATTTTGTTGTTGTAAACGTAACCATGTTTATCAGTTTTTTTAAAATTCTGCATTCAACATATATAGTTCGATTATAGTTTTTTACTGCAATATTCGTTTAGAATGCAGATTTTACTACCATAAGCATAACCAATTTTGTAAGTTTTTCATGATGCAAGTAGTCCAATGACATTTATAGAGTTTTACAACATAACGTGATCAGAGATTTTTATTTTTGTTAACCATAATCATGTTTATTAGTTCTTGACATTTTAAATTCTCATTTTGAAGTTCCTATATATGAAATTTATTCGTAGTCGTTGATTATTGAGTTTATTATCGATAATATAAAATTGCAATTCACATTTTTTTACTGCACTGTATTTATTATCAGGGTGTATACAACTAAATCCATTGTAAATGTATCTGCGTAATGAAACAGTTTATTAATAATAAAAAAGTTTTAATTAATCCAACTTACCATAAATTTATTAGCATAATCTCCAGTAATAACATGATGGCTTCCAGTAGGCTTTCTTGTTAAATCAAACACGCACCACACGACTACGTATGTACCAATATCTGACATAATGTTTATAGCATACCTGAAAAGGAATTAAGAACATCACATGACCGTAATTTACTTTAATAAGAATTGAAAGGGTTGCTGCAAAAAGGAGGTAGCTATAATTATTCAAATTTGTAGAAAGCCTTAAAAAATATCTGAAAATTCTAAATTCCAATGAGACAGTCTACTCCATCTCTTGAGGAACGTGAAAACTAAGATTGGAGCTGTTGTTTTTGGCATCAAATCAACCGATGTTTTTTTTTTTTTTTTTACCACATGCAACTCTAACATAATGCATGTGAGTCTAAATTTCCCCAAGACGGAACTACATCCTTTTTGCCGCAAAACCTTCAATTGTTTTGGCAATTCATATATTGGGTTGTTCGGAAAGTAATTTCGTATTTTTTTATCAAAATGAAAAGAAATTTTCGTTTAGTGAATAAATTATTTATTAAATTATAAAATTGCCATTCTGGTCTAATACCTTTTGCCATATTTTTGGTAGTAACATGATTACACGCTCATAAAAGTTTTGGTCTTTGCTGTAAAAAAAACTGATCGAGGTGGTTTTTGGCCTCCTCATTTGAAGGAAAAATTTTGCAAATCAGTTCTGGTACTGATGTACTGTTAACACATCTTCTCCACACATATTGGCTAATTTATTTCTGGCTTGAACAGCATTTTTACCTTTTATAGCAAAAAAGAAAAAAATGACGAAAATGCTGTTTATTGCTCTTCATATTTAAAAGGGCACCATCCAAAAACTACTGCGAAGAATCAGCTGCACTTTTTCACACTCAAGCCTTGCTATATCAGCTCTTAAAACATAAAATGATTTTGCGGTTTAAGTATGAAATTGGGTGCGAAAAATGCAATTAAATCCTTTGTCAGGAAAAAACGAAATTACTTTCCGAACAACCTAATA